>NW_006495648.1:352510-424761 GCF_000471905.2 Amborella trichopoda | reverse complement strand
CTGGAGCACCCCAAGGTGACACACTGGGCCTGATAAAACCTTTATCTAATAATTCTTCCAATTGTTGTTTCAGTTCTTTAAGTTCTGTAGGGGCCATTCTGTAAGGTGCCTTAGAAATTGGTGCTACCTCTGGCAATAATTCAATGGAGAATTCAATTTCCCTGTCAGGCGGTAATCCTGGCAATTCTTCTGAAAAAACGTCGGGAAATTCTCGGATAACCGGAGTGGTATCCAAATTTATTTCTTCCTTCCTATCTTCTTTGATATAGGCAAGAAAGCCTTGACACCCTTTTCGAAGGAGGCGATTAGCTCGAATACAAGAGATTAAATATGATGGGGAGTCTTCTTTGACACTATTGAAGTAAAATACTGGTTGATTCGAAATACTAAAGCTAACAATTTTCTTATAACAATCAATACTTACATGGTATACAGAAAGCCAATCCATGCCTAAGATTACATCAAAATCTTGAATTTTCAGGAGTATTAAATCAACCAACAGTTCCTTTTCTTCTATCTTTATTACACATGATTTGTACACTAGATTGGTGTTAATTGAATTTCCCATCGATGTGGCTACCTCTAGAATGTATTTTAACTATTCTGGTTCTACCTTTAAGTGGCATGCAAAGTGTTGTGACACAAATGAATGAGTAGATCCAGGATCAATCAAAACATGAGCTACTTTTTGGAAGATAGTAAGAGTACCTTGGATCACTGATTTTGAGGCCTGAGAGTCTTGCTCGGTAATCGTAAATACTCTTCCCTTCATCAGAGGCTTTGGAGCTATCTCTCCTTGCTTTGGAAGTTGTTGTGTCTGTAAGCTAAGACATTGTCTAATCTGGTGTCCCAATTTTCCACATTTAAAACAGGCTCCGGTATTCCAATAACAAGGGCTGGATCCATGGTTTTTCCCACATTTCTTACATGATTCTATTGGGTTTTGAAGTGGCAAGGGCCTTGGCTTCTTGTTTGCCCTTTCAAACTGTTGTCAATTAGATGGTGTGGGTCTAACATGGCTTTTCTGATTTTTCGTCTTTTGCTAATCTTCAAAATCTTTTTCGACAATTTGGGCTCGATCCACTATTTCAGCATAAGTTCTTAATTTCAAGACTGATATCCTGCTTCTGATAGCTGGCCTGAGACCCCTTTCAAATTTTTTCACCTTTCTTGCCTCATTGTTAATCATATGTGGTGCAAACCTGGCCAATTCAATAAACTTGGCCTCGTACTGTGCTACTGTCCGATTTCCTTGGATTAATTCCAAAAATTCCATTTCTTTTTGGTCACGAATAAAATATGGGAAATACTTTGCATTAAATGCCTCTAGAAATACTTCTCAAGTCAAGGGTTTATTTTCTTTGACCAATACTCCTTTTGCCATTCGCCACCAGTGTTGTTCTTCACCTTCTAACATAAAGACTGCCAAGGCCACTTTCCTATCATCAGGACATTCCATTACCTCGAATATTTTCTCCAATTGCATAATCCATCCCTCGGCTTCCAGTGGGTTTACAGCACCCTTAAAAGAAGGTGGGTTCAATTTTTAAATTGTTCGATATTACTCCCACCATTTCCTGTAACGGACTGCTTAGGTGGATTGTTGTTTTCCATCTGACGTTGCATTAGAGCAACCATATTTTCCAAGGCTTTGTGAATTCCTTCCATATTGGCTTCAGCTATTCTGGATCTTGACTTTGTCCCGGTCTGTACACACAATAAATGTAATTTTAAGTACATTCTTTTTAAATTTCCTAAGAATCTTAAACCTATTGCTCTGATACCATAATTGTCACCCCAAGAATTTACAATATTGATATTCCTGAGGTGTGGCAGTCAAAACATATATATATTTCTTGATAGGATAAATTTACAGTGGCGAGGTCTTACAAAGTAAATAAAGAAAGCTAGCACAACAACAATATCTTCCAAGGTTGATCTTGACTAGCATTCAAAATGAATCCGCAGTTATCCTGAAAAAATGTTTACCATAGTTTGATAAGTTTGGCTACTCAGTAAGTGATCATCATAATCCTAAAAATAATCATCGTTGAAAGATATCAATATTTTCAAAAAGAAGATCTATTAACGGAAATGCATCAACAGTTTCACTTTCAATAAATGCATAATTAAGTATAATCCGAATAATTGAAATGCGTATAACACTTTAACGGCAGTGCATAATTCAAAGGATTTCACAAAATACCCTACTGACGTCCCAAGTAGGTCACCTATATAGCCTATCAGCATCCTGATGGATCCACTTAATCCCTATCGGCGTCTCAGATAAGTCCACTTAATCCCTGCAAGTCCACTTATACCTCACCGGCGTACCGGATGAGTCTACTTAATCCCTACCGGTGTCCCGGATAGGTCCACTTAAACCTCACCGGCGAACCGGATGAGTCCACTTGCATACTTAAATTATTTCCAAATCTCTTTAAACATTCGAAAGCAACAAATATCATGTACTCAACATGTCACCGAAATCATTAATATGAATCTCACTGACACCATTAATAACTGTCACTTTCAATAACATTTCAACCAATCAAATATTTTGGGCTCAAATTTAGAAATGTAGCAGTTCTTAAAGACATTCTAGCATAATTTCCAATCTAATATGTATAGAAAAACTCTTATAGAAATTCAAGAATACGGAATTATCACAATTTATGGGATATCAATTGACAAATGAACATTTCACAGACAATGCTTTAATCAAATGCCAAAATATCAGTTTTCAAATAATAAGGCAGTCATTTGCACATGAAATTTACAATGTCTAAATATTCAAAAACAGTAGAAAGAATTCTCGCAATTTTACTAACAGCAGAAATATTACATTTATTTTTAATAATTTTACAGTATCTAAAATTTTCTAACAATAGACAAGAAAAATAAATAAATTTAATTTTCTAAGAATTTACAACATTTAAAATTTCTAATATGGATAAAATAACACAATTTTTATTAAAAATATTATTTTTCAAGATAATGAGGTCGCGTGCGCATAAACTTTATCGCTCCTAAAATTCATGATAATGAGTAGAAATAATTATTTCATTTTATTTTTAAAAATAATGGATTATTTTTTGAGGCAATAAGGTTACTTACACACAAAACTTATAAAATAAAGATCCTCGACGGAAATATCACTATTTATTAAAAACAGACTAGTTTTCAGGAAGACAATGTCACTTACATTAACTCCGAAATTGGGGGAGCATCAGTTCTATCACACATAAAAACATCGGTACTTTCTTCAGAGACTCGATGTGAATGAAAAATCTTTTTCAGGGAAAAAAAGCATATAAAGTCAACTTAACCAGGATTGTGACCTTATACAAATCGTCTGTTTGTAATAGGCTCTTGTGGCCCAACAGCCTTATAGGCTCAAAAGCAAAAGGTAGATTTTAAGGGATGCAAAACAAATTTCGCAAAGGGACGAAATTTGGAAGAGAAAATTGGACGAGATGTAAATTTTGCTGTGCTAGAATCAATGAGATGGGTAATGATTTGTGCAAATTTGGAGGACAAACTTGCAAAGTGGATTTTTGCTACACATCATGCAAACTTTGTTGTGTAGGACGGAGATACAAATTCGGAAGAGAAACTTGGACGGGATCAATGTGAAGGGAATTTGCAAAGAGGATTTTGCAAAGAAGGTTGACAAATATGAAATGAGAAAACAGGATATGTAATGAAAGGGAGAGTTTAGTGTTTCTAGAGAGAGAGAGAAAAAGGCGTATAAAAAAGAAACACCTCAGAGCAAGGTGTCGATTAAAGGAGTGTTATTGTAAAACTTTAAGGTGGTGGACCTAAGGTCCACCCAAGTAAAATTGAACCCTCAAATATATTAACAATAATATCTTTTATTTATTGTTAATATAAAAGCAACAATGTCCTAACGTTACATTATTATTAGCATTATTATTATTATCATTACTAATATATAATTATTAATTTATTTATTTATTTATTTTATTTATTTTAGTTAATATTGTTACACCTTAGCCCTAAGGATAGATCATCCAACCAAGGTCAGGATCAAATAGAACTAGCCGCCCAAGGTCAAAGGTCTAGTCATCATAGCAGCTTGAGTCGTTCATCCCAGTTAAGCAGTGTTCTTATCCTGCAAGCCTCCTTGCATGGCCAAGTTGTGCAACCTCTTAGTAATGGGTATGCTCTGACCCAATTCAACTCGAATGAGCTACAAGATGGCAACCGGCACACCAAGTTCAACACATTCCTCAAGCTTAGTCCTTGGGGCCACTCTCTACATGGGCCCAATAGCCAGTTTATACGAGCCACATACCACAAAGTCAAGTTCAACAAACCATATAACCGAGCCAGCTCACAGCTAAGACGACAGCTCAATTTGCTTGTATGAACACCTTCAAGACTCTTTAGAGAAAATGAGAATATGGGATTTCTCAACTACTAAAGCTTATATACAAGAGATTCTAGGAAACCTAGAAGATCTACCAGTGGGGTTTGTGATGCCACAGTTTAGAAACATATTTTCAGGGAAAGAGGATCCTGAGGCACACATCAACGCCTATGTATTGATGGTCCACACATTGCGAGACCGACCCAACCAACTTAAGGTCATGTTCTCGCATAACTTAAAAGAAGAACCCTTGATGTGGCACCAACGATTCATGAAGGACGACCCTCAAGAAACTCCTTACAAAATATTTAGGCAATTTTCCTCCCGCTATAGTGGAGGAAGGTCAAGACCCATCACCCTTGAGGAGTTAACTTCCATCAAACAAAAGTCGGGCGCGTCTCCTTCCCTATTTATAACCAGATTCAAAGGGGCCGCTATGTGAGTCATTGAAACTCCACTCCCTGAAGCTGCGAAGGTAAGCATAGCATTAGAGAGCATGACTCCAGAATATGTCACATTCTTTAGTGTGGGGGCAGTCCCTTACTCATTTGATGATATGCTTGAAAGAGTATCATGATATGAGCGAGCCAACAAAGATAAAGCCGCAGCCAAAAAACCCTCTCAAGAAGGGGAGGTGAACATGATCAAGAAAAGCAACCCTTCTGCAAACCATTCACAGGGAAAGACTAAATTTTATTCTACCACATGGAGAATGCAGACTTCCACATCAAGGGAATTCACTCCCATTGATGATTCTATGACCGATGTCATGAAGAAGTTGCTTACAGCAAGGCTCATAGAATTATCGATAGAAGCCAAGAATCCTCTTTTCCATGGAGGCGATATATCTCAATGGTGCGATTGACATCAAAACTATGCCCATAACACTGAGGAATGTTGAGCTTTCAGGCATACAGTTTAGGACCTCATTGATAATGGCACAATAAGTGTCAGAAAGAAAGAGGCTGATGACATAGAAAAAATAGAAGCTCAAGATGCTTTGACAAACAAATCTAATGTCAGCCTGATTAACTCAGGAGACTCACAAGTTGTACCCAAACCTGAAGACCATCCACAATGGACTTGGAGTACAAGAAGAAATCAATTGGAAAGTCTAGTAGATGAAGAACAAAATGAGCATAATCTCACCCAGGAGTTAATGACAAAAGATCAAAGCAGTGAGGATGACCTTAGCTCCAAGCCCATAACCAAAAAAGGGGGAGAAGAAAGGGGTATCGCATATGGGATTTCACTCCAAGATACGCTACCAAAAATGGCACAAGAAATCCCCATCATCAAGAATCATACTAGGGCATAAGAACCCTTCAACCCTTACTTTCAAGTTAATACAATAAGTGACTCATACGTGTGTGGCAACAAATCAAACTCGCAAGAGGAATATGAAGTCGAGCATAAGCTCAACCAAGGTTTTGAAGCTATGAACTCCCAAGCCCATTACAATAAGAAAAACCGTAGTTTTGGGACAATAATTTGTGAGGGGGCAAATGAACAAGTGCTAAAATGAAGCTCTTCATCCCAAAACGTTGACGACCTACCTAAGTGGGATCAATATGATGAGGACGACGTGTTAGAAATTGATGTGGTCCTGATCAACGAGAAAGGATCATCTTCTAAACAAGGGGTCAACATCCCAAAGTCTCCCATTACCCTTGCAAACAAGGGGCCAACACCTCAAATATCGAAAGAAGATGAACCTTTAGATGAGGAGCTGAGCTTAAAATATTTAACCGAGTCACCTCTCTAGGTGAACCCAGTTATAGATGGTGGAGAAGCAAAGAGCCCAAATTTGACTATTCCCAAAGATTTGCATCTTCACTAGAGTTGATAGAGCTCAAACCTTTAGAAATTCTAAGGGGCCCATCGGGGCCACCTTCACAAGAGTTCTTGAATGATCCACCAATATAGGATCAAGAATTAGATATTGAAAATCCGACCATGTTACCTCCTCAAGAGGCAAGCTCTCTAAAAGTCATTAATGACATGAGCATGACTTCGATAACCAGAGCACCACCATATCAAGAGAATTCATCATGAAATGAACAAGTTCCCAACAGAACAGAAAGCCCTGTAGGGGCAACCCCATCAAAATATTCAATAGGGGCAAACTCGTCTCATGAAGAGGATACAATAGGGGCAACTAATGAGTCTGAACCCTTCTTTGCTGACTCGCATCATGCCATAAGTCCATCTAATACCAATTTAATCACTCTTCTGGTGTGAGAATCTCACTTAAGCTCGAGCACTGAGCAGGAGCCTACTACGGAGTTAACCTCCGAAAAGAAATTCGAAATTTGCAATGAAAAAGATTACCGAAAAGGAGTTGGGTGATCACTCACCCCTTGCAAATACCCAAATGAGGCATTCATGCCTCACACTCCAAAAGGCATTAATGCCTAATGTGTAACATGAAGTACTACATTAACGGAAAAACCCTGATGAGCCTATCTGTCCATACAAAAACGTGAGGGATTAGAAAACTGAGAGTGATTTTTAGTCCCAAGATCAATGTTCAAGTGGAGCAATTTAAAGGAAAAGTTCAACGGAGTCACAACAACCATCGTCAAAGAGATTTTGGATGTCAACTTGGGTCAAGGGAAATCAAAGGAAGACCGATATTAGAACCTCTCTGCCACTTGGAGGAGGGAAAGATAATTGAATTTTTACATGATCTTAAGGCGAGTTGCTAAAAAAAAAAAAATGAACACCTTTTGACTCTTCTTCCTCCCCAACCCCCCTCCCCCCCCCCTTCACCTTTGTCACTGTTTTCTTCAAAAAAAAAAAAAAAATCCGCTGGGTTAAAAATCTGAAAGGAACCCCATGCGTTGGAAAAAAGGCTACCAGGCTGAACACCAGAAAGGGACCCTAGAGCGATAAAACAGAAGGAAAAAAACAAAGAAAAAAAAAAAAAAACCATCCACTGAGCTGAAAATCCGAAAGGAACCGCAAGCATTGAAAAAAATGCTACCAGGCTGAACACCCAAAACAGACCCCGGGGTGACAAAAAAGTTCTTCCCTTCCTTTTACTCTCCAAAGTCTTTGCTCTCTAAACTTCTTCTTTTCATCCCCTGAGTCAAAGTGGTGTTAAAAGAAAAATCAATAAGCATTAGCCAGACGGAACATTGTTAAGGACCCAGATCATCTGAAACTTTCAAAGGTGGTGGGGGGGGGGGATGAAATTGGAAATCCAAAGAGATTCTGAACATCCAAGGACGGTATTCTATATTTTCAAGACTATGTTTTGCTCGAAACTTTAGAGAACTCTCTTTTAAATTGCAATACAAGAGCTGAGGTTGGAAGATAAAGAACGACTTGATGATTCCTCGTCTCAAAGATTCTTGCAAGGACCCCATACGCTCACATAGGGTCCAACAAAGGGGTCACAAGTGGTTAAACTGTAAGACCTACATTAAAAGAAAACCACCCCCCAGCAAGGGCAACAAAAAAATAAAAAATAAAAACTCCACGGTCGTACGAGTATAACTGCCGACTACACCGTCCATCACTGCATGACGCTAAACTACTTAGAGGGCTCTATGGTTGCAGGAGCTAAAACTGCTAACCAACTTTGTTTTACGAAATGTCCTCCTCTTTTCAAAATTCTCTCTATATGTCTTGTGCTTTAAAAAAAACTTAATTTCTTTGTTAAAATCGTAACCTGTCCCTGCTCCGGGTTCTATTTCAAACATCCCCCTACTTTCAAAATTTCTAAAAGACTTTTAAAATAAAGGAGCTTGGACACCCGTATATGATGATTATCGCATTGTCGTGATTGTAGCGTTGATGCCTCATCTCTCTCTTCAGATTCGACCTGACAAGTCTCTTCCTATAGAAAGCCTTTTTCCTATAGACAACCTTAGGAAACCCTGAGGAAATCCAAGAAAATGCAGGTTTGTAGAATTGAAACTGAAGTTAAGTGGCATGGCCAAAAAATCCAACTCGAGTTTCAATCTTGTGTAACATAGCGACATCTCACTCCTAAAACCCGAGGAAAAATGCCATGGGTGGGTGAGCTCGATGAGTGCAATGACTTGGAGGGATAGTTGGTGTGCCCTTTTACCATGGGACATCAGGAACAAATTTTCAATGTCTGCATTATTCTCTCTTTTTCTAAACCTATAAAAAGCCTTAGGAAACACTAAGGAGATCAAAGAAGATGTCAGGGTTAAAATTTCAAACTGTAAAACCCCCTGAAGTTAAGTGACATGGCCAGAAAATCCTACTCGAGTTTCAAGCTTGTGTAACTCACCGACATCTCACGACGAAAACCCTAGGAGGAAAAATGTCCTAGGTGGGTGAGCTCGGTGAGCGCAATGACTTGGAGGGATAGTTGGTGTGCCCTCTGACCACATGACATTAGGAAAAAAATTTTGACATTCACCTACCCATCGAAGGACGGGGAACGCCAAAGTGTTTACTTCTTTGCCACTCAACTATCCCCCGAACGACAGGGAATGCCAAAGAGGGGCAACTGTAAACACCCCATTTTAAAACAGGCAAATTCCATGGTTTCCTAAACCTTTAAGGTCACACTTAACCTAGTAAACCCAAATCCATGGTTCACACAACCTATCTTGTGACCCATAACCAGTCTGCATGTCCAGAACCTTGCAAAAACCCTGTTTTGACCTAGATTTTTGTAAACGCCCTGTTTTATTAAAAAATCGTTACAAATAATAAATAAATCCATGATCCAAATTTTCTCAGAGAGCTTCATAAGAGGCTGAGGAAGAACAAAATTGAAAAATATCAAATTTGATAAGTTTTGGTTTGGGCGACACCAGTGGTGTCACTCGGGGGACACTAGCAATGTCACCCAAGTCATTCCAATAAATGTCATGTTTTACCCAAAAAAATCATTAAAAATAGTAAAAATATCTGTTTTGATCCAAATGTATTTTGGTAGTTTCACAAGAGGATGGAGAATGCACTCAAAGTGAAAAAAATGAACTTTGACCAAGTTTGATTTGGATGACATGGGCAGTGTTGCCCAGCCTAAACTGGGTAACATGCTCAGATTTCGGTGACACTATCAGTGTCGCCCAGTCCCCCTTGCCTCAAATCAATTTTTTGACTTTTGTGACCTTTTCTGACTTTTTTGTCATTGACACTAGGTATGTCACTCGGGCAACACGGCCCGTGTCGCCTAGATCCGTGACTCTCAAAATTTGAATTTTTGACTCAGGATTTGCTTATTACGCGTGCTTATCTTTCCCAACGAGTTTTGACCCCTATAAGGCCCCTTTTTGTGGTCATTTGACGAGAGAGAGAGAGAGAAAACCTGGGATAGAGAGAGAGAGAGAGAGAAAACCTGGGATAGAGAGAGAACAATTAAGGGTAGAGATCAAAAACCTAAGAGAAACCATAAACCCTACGGATAGCTTCAAGAAACCCCCAGTCTCTCAGAACTTAAACCCTTAAACTTGAGAGAGCCTAGACCTAGGACACCTAGAACCATTGTAGGGAACAACCACCCTATACTGAAGAGACTTGCTGGTTAATATCCAGATCAGAGAGACAAAAGAGGATCAGTTTTGATACAGGTAAGCCTCAGAAGGCTCGGGAGTCCCGGGCCATCCGGCCCGGTTCAGTAGCATTTTCTTTCATTTTATCTCTTTTGCTTTTATTGTTTTCATTTTATTTTGATCTGTTTGTTTACCTAAAAATCGTATTTTGTAATATCTTGGATCATGTTGGCCCTGCCACAGATCTGAGAGTACATCTGCTCGTTTTCGGGCAGATCTGGCTTCTGATGTAAATTCGATTTGTCTCACCTTCTCTGCCATTCTTTTATTGCATTTTATTTAGTTTAAGGTGTTAGATCTGAGAGATCTTCACCATCAGATTCGTCAGATTTGTATCATAAACAAAGATACGACCACGAAAAGTTTACTACCTAGGTCCATTGCTTCGCCAAGGATGCACTGTAATAGTGTACCACGTTCTGAATCCAACGACGATGGTCTTGAGATCATTTGACACTCTGATTATGGTTTTTTAGTTCAGGGTCTATTTTCAACATGAAAGAGGCAGAATTTCCCAAAACTGTTTTATCATTTGCACTGCCTTAAACTCGTCAGATCGCGACAAAACTTGGCAGGTATTCTTAAGAGACCCTTAAGAACGATCTTAAACCTTCTTAGGCCACTCTGAGACTTTCAGAAATTTCACTTCTAGATTAGGGCTTATTGTCTTAAGACTTCCATAGTCCATAGGCATTTTAGTACCCGTGGACCTAGGTCGTGAAATTCTTTCTCCTTATTCGCATCGGGGATACAAGTGTTGAAAAATAATTTTAAGATGTGGGATAGATTTCATACCTCAAAACATGCAGTGTGGTAGTTGAGCTTTCTTGATTCTTTGTTTTTACTTGATGACAAGCTTTTGTGATCTTGGAAGAGCACACAGCCGATGAAGAAGCTTTTGATCACCATTTTTTACCTATCGATGAACATCCACCTCTTCATCCTTTGGATTCTCCCTTTACATATATGAAGAAGTACTCTTATTCATTTCATCACACCAAAAGTCACAATCTTGATTTTTCCACTGATCGTGGGATTTCTAGGTTGCCACTAAGGCTCTCTTCACGTCGCTTCATTGTGAATAAAAACTAAGATGTTTTTATAGGTAATGTGTTTCTTCTTCTTTTTACAATTCCCAGATTGAGTACTCTTCATACAGAGTGTCATCTCGCTAACTCTGTATTACATTACTATAGTTTTACTATTATAAACCATACTCATAGCACACTATAAAACGTTTTAAATAAGCCCTAAAAAGTTTGTAATTATGAAGAATGCAAAGATGTGCCTTAACATGCAACATCTTTTAATTTATTGCAAAATATAATGATCATCTCATGATAAATATAACATCTCTCAACTCATAAAGAGTTATCTCTGAATCCTTTTGAGTATTGAAATAGACTCCAAAATACCAAATAGATCTTAGTTTCATCCCTAAATCACACCTTGTAGTGAGTTTATGATTTAGTGACATTCACGTCGCAATACAATTTTCACAACTGAAAATCAGGTTGCACACCTCTCAATAAAATAATTGTTTTTGTCAATTCACAAAAGGATTCCTCAAACTTTTCCTGTTAAAACCTAGACTCAAGACCAAAGAATAACATTATGGTGTGAATTCCAAGTAATATTTTCCTTTTACAATAAATAAGTGATATTTAAGTAAAAAAATATATCATACTATAGAATTCCAAGATGAACACTATCTCATAAAATTGGTTTCTTTTTCTATCCACATGGAGTTTCCTTTTTAATCCCTTTTTGTTTGAAAGTAGACCCAAAAATACAACAAATATCTTTATGCAAGCACCATATCACTTTGTTAAGTAGGCTTGATAAATATAAATATTCACATCTCATTGAAATACATCAAACTATAGAATGAGATGTGAATATTTATATATATTCTCCAAAAAATCTTTTACAATTACGTTCAAGGCACTACAGGTCTAACAACAAGATTACAACACTTCATCAAAGCAACACTGTGGGACCACCACCAAACACCTACTATCAGGAAGTTCCTTTGCCAAGTACCGACTTTCAGTCGCCTGCCACAAATGTCCAGCTGTCCGCTCTCAAGAGTCAGAGGTTATCAGTCTACATAGATGAAAATAAAGGGATGAGCTAAAATCCCAATAAGTAGATCAGCATAATTGCATTCTAGCCTATATATAATGAAATTTATAGACGTTTCCCTCAATTATACAGTAGTCACAATGTGGAGTCATGCATCACAATTCTTTAGCAGTGTAAGAAGAAGTATAATTCATATATCAAGACATCATATATAGCACAAGCTTGCATTTACTCCATCTCTTATCACAATAACGAAACAGAAATTCGAACGAACGCACAATGCACATAGGCAGAGACTAGAGTTTCTTACTCCCGAAGTAGAAGTCTCATCAATCAGGCCAAGCTAATCCTGTAACTTGGAACTTCTACCCTCACTCAAGAGGGAGAACAATTACAATGGGTGTCCCATTTTGTAATGTCTTAACACATACACACAATCCCCAATGCGCTTTGGGGTTTTTGATAGGCGGTGACCTTGCAAGACACAACCCTCTCCTTATACCTTTCAGGTGAGAGGGAGTTACACTACCATTGGGTAACCTAGTGCGTAGTGCCCTAATAGATTTGGGGGACACGACCCTCCCAAATAATCACATTCACATCCCGGCCCCATTTCTATCAAGGGGGTCCGGGTAAGATCTCAGTTGCTACTATTGCTTCCTAATCATAACAGTACAGATCACACCACCAACAGGTGACCCGTTGCGTAGTGCCTCATATCGAAGGTCTCACAATATCATAAAACACTATCAATGGGTGTGCCATTGCGTAGTGGTCCATATCACAGTCACATCATAACAGTATCCCACTATCAATGGGTGTCTCATTGCGTAGTGGTCTGTATCACAGTCACATCATAAAAGTATCCCACTACCAATAGGTGTCCCATTGCATAGTGGTCTATATCACAGTCACATCATAAGTAATTGCATATGTGTACGTGCATTCCCAAGCATTCATTCACTCATGCTTTGTTATTTTCTTTTTCAGGAATTCAGAAGCAATCACAATATCATGATCATACATATTCAGTGCCTCATGACAGACAATTTCAATCTCTTTTTGAAGGGTTTAGGCTTTATTCAAAAATATATATATCAATGCACCACTTTTCATGGATCATACTACAGTTTGGGATTCACTATCATTCTCATCGGTGATATACATGTGCGAAAGAAGGCATGATATCCAATTCATAATAAATTTCAACTCAACTTCAACATCAACTTGAAATTGACATATATATCTTTCAATCAGAGGAAATTTGAGGTTATTTCAGCATCATTTGATCAGTTAAGAACTCAGTGCAAAATGGACTACAGTTCTGAAATTTTTGCAATTCCTTACAGTAACATGTCCCCACTAACTGGGGCATAACTCACAATTTAGGATAAATTTTGATATGATTTCAAAACCAACTTTGAAGTAAACACAATTATCTTTCAATTGGAGGTGGTTTGAAATCATCTGGGTTCCGTTTGGCTAGTCAAAATCTTAGTACAGTAGGAATGAAATTTTTGAAATCTGTTGTAATCTGATAACAGTGACATGTCCCCATAAACAGAGACAAAACTTCCAATCTATAAGAAATTTTGGGATGATTTCAAAAAAATAAAGGTAGTTTGAAAGCATTTAGACCTCGTTGGACAAGTTAAAAGCTTAGCACAACAGAAGTAATAGCTCTGGAATTTATTGAAATCTGAAAACAGTGACATGCCCTTACAAATCGAAGCATAGCTTCCAAATTATGAGGAATTTCAATGGAGCTTAAACACTAAAATCAGAGTAAACACACATATCTTTCAAATGGAGATGGTTTGAAAGCATTTAAATATCATTTTTTTAATCAAAAGTTTATTACAAGAACATGAAATTTCCCTGGAAAATCACAATGTAGTTATGGCACATCTCAAAGGACAGTCAAATACTTTCAATTTATGGTAGTTTTAAACATAAAACCTTTTTCATCTTACATTAGTTGCATCAGAACACCATTTCACAAATGTTTATAGCTAGAAAGAGGAATTTCAATGCTCATTTTGTCTTGCAAATTGAAGGCCTAATTTTTTAAAAAAAACAGGACACATGCAACCACATTTCTTTTCACAATTCACGTACATGCTCAAGCTTAGTTTCATACTTAATTTCACGCTTTCATGACTAAGGACATACGAGGTGTTTGATCCACTTATCTGTGTGCACTGGTGTCCCCAAATCCCTTACAGAGTCCACTTCAAGCTCGTTAATAGTGGGCACAAAAAGGGGCTGAGAACTCTAAGTGTTTTTCTTCTCAAGAGCGAGAGAATGAACATGGTACGAGGGAAAGAGAGAGAGGTTTATGTGTCTCAAAAGTGGGAGGTGGCAGCTTGGGTTCGTCAAGTGGCAGTTTCAGTGGCATGCAGTTTGACGGGCGGCATGCGTAACAGCATGCAACATTCAAGTGGCACTTAGGGTCATGCGTAGGCTCGACAGTGTCGTGCGCAGCGGCATCGTGCACCGCAGTATCGGGCACGGCGGCTTTACCATGCATGCATAGTGGCTTTCCCATGCACACAGGCGACTTCCTTATGCACGCATGGCGGCTTTCCCATGCACACACGATGGCTTTCTCCTTGCACACACGATGGCTTTCTCCTTGCACGCATGCGTGCGTTCTTCCTCTTACCTTCTTCCATCATGCACTTCACTATGCTGGGAAAATCTCAGTCCTTACAATGCTTTTTTATCTATCTCTTGTAATTTTATATCCTAAAACATATGATGCAACCCCCATATCTTTCATTTCAAAATTATATTTCAACCATGATTTTGTTTCATTAATAAAATCTATGTCATTTCCAGCAATCAAAATATCATCTACATATAAAGATAATATCATTATCTTACTCCACTAATATTAATATAATAACAATGATCACTTTCATTAGAAACAAAAGCAAGTTTCATAATTGCATCATGAAATTTTAAATACCATTGTCTAGAAGATTGCTTCAATCCATATAGTGATTTAATTAGTTTGCACAGTTTATTTTCTTTGTCTTCCATAATATATCCTTCAGGTTGTAACATGTATATCTCTTCATTTAAATTTTCATTGAGAAATCCAGTTTTAACATCAATTTGAAACAATTCTAAATCAAGATTAGTCATAATAGACATCAAAATTTTAACAGAAGGAATTCTTACTACTGTAGAAAAAATATCAATAAAATCTATACATTCCTTTTGGTTAAACCCTTTCACAACAAATCATGCTTTATATTTATCTATACTACCATAAGTCTTTCAACTCTCTTTTTTTTCCCCTTTCTATTATACTAGTTATTCTCCTCTCCTGTTTATATATCTGTTTTATTATTATTATTATTATTATTATTATTATTATTATTATTATTATTATTATCATTATCATTATCATTATCATTATCATTATCATTATCATTATCATTATCATTATCATTATCATTATCATTATTATTATTATTATTATTATTATCATTATTGTCATTATGATCATCATTATCATTATTGTCATTATGATCATCATTATCATTATTGTCATTATGATCATCATTATCATTATGATCATTATGATCATTATTATCATTATTATCATTATTATCATTATTATCATTATTGTCATTATTATTATTATTATTATCTATTTATTTATTATCCTTTTTCTGTATTTCTTCTTTCCCAATTCTAGAGAGAAAATTATTTGCTTGAACCCTATATACGTTGTTTGTTTGTGATTTGGGTATTTTTTTGATGAGAAAGTATGGAAGAATTATTGATTGAGCTGGATTCACATTGAGGCTTCTTCCATTCACCAGTTGTTGCATATTTTTACTTGAACTCTATTTTTTACTGTCCATACTATCACTCGGTGAGATCCCAACTATAACTCGATTTTTTTTCTTGGTCTGTATTTTTTATCATGATGGATCGCAAACTAGAATTGAAGATAGCAAGACTCAATGGGCTGAATTATAATATGTGGAAAAGAAGATTGGCCTTGATCTTAGAGCATGAAGTTTTAGATCATATTATTTCAACTATAGTTCCTACTGAGCCCACATATGTTAGCAATAGGGCAAGAAGATCAGCTTATGCTAATTGGAAAAAAGAAAATAAGAGGTGTAGCAACATAATTTTGAGAAATATGGATGATGAATTACTATTGAGTTTTGATGAATTTAAAAATATCAAAGATATTTATGATGATACAATTTGGGGTGACTTCTATGAGTAATTTAAGAGTATTGACTCAAGAGTAGTGTTCTTTTAAGATGGAAGAAAATGACTCCATGGTTGAACATATTAGGAAAATGATTTTGTTGGGCAAACAACTTATAAATGCGGGTTATGTTTTGAATGATCAACAACAAGTTTTAACGATATTGAATAGTTTGCCCAATTCTTGGGAATCTGTTGTGACTATTTTATCTCTAAACCGCAAGGATCTTACACTTCAAAATCTTGCTGCTGAATTGAAATCCGAAGGGGATCATAGATCTTTACAGAGGGCTGATGCACTTCTCGTTGCTCAATCTCTAAACCCTCGAAATGGAGAATCCTCTAACAAAAGAAACCTTATCAACTTTGGAACAATAATAAGACGCAGAATGTTGAAAATAAATATAAGAAGCCTATGTACAATAGACCCAAGGGGGCATGTTTCATTTGTGAGAAGATGAGACTCTTTAAATCTCAATGCCTAAACAAGGGGACACCCAAGACACCCCACCAAAGTCGTGACTACTTGTGTATAGTAGTTGATTGTTTAATTGCTAATGTGTCTATTAATAATTGGTGGGTAGACTCTGGGGTCACTAAATTTGTTTGTATAAAGTTATGGCCCTAAACAATTAAATTATTTCATTATTAGAAATCTTTGTGATGCCCTGAAATTTTATTTTATCTCTAACTATAAAATTTAAAGCTTCAAAGTTAGTGTAGATCGAGCAAATCATGAACACTTAGTAATCTTAAAAATTGACGGTCCAAAAAATGCATTACAAGAAGTACTATTTTCAATACTTGATATCCATTTCTTCTCACGTTCATACATCTTGAGGTCAAGATGATCGACTTGAGGACTTTTCAGTATGAAATATCCTTGCCTCCTAAATTTTTGAGGTGCATCCTAACTTAATTAGTAAGGGCCTCACTCTTATAAAAACTTTTTCCAATTTTGTAATGTTGCTGGTTACATGTGGTGAAATTCGTCCTTTCTTTTCTTTTTCGAGTACGAGTATTGGAATTTACTGTGGATTGTTCCTCTGATAGGAAGTGTGGTTGAGCAAGTTATGTAGTAATTATTATCACTGGCCGTTGTTATTCTTTGGGAGTCACGTCTGATAATGAATGCTTGATTCAAAGCTATTGAAGATGTGCAGTGTTTGGCCTCGGAAATGGGCAGCATGACTTTATTGAGTGAAAGGTTTTACTTTGAACAGTACGGTACCGGAATAAGTATGTTTGTCTCGTTTCCTAATATTTGACTAAATATTCCGCTACTCTCCCATAATTGGTGGATTAGAGTATCATGAAAGTGACGAACTTAGAAAACGAACGGCTGAAAACCCTACACAATTTAGATTAGATTTAAACCGGAAAAAGTTTATATAAGGTTGCAACCTTAAAATTAAAATTACAGATGCACCTCCTAAATCAATCGTACAAGATTATTTTAACTTTGAAAAACCCTCTAATTGATCACCTTGAAATTAAAATGTATGAATATATATAAAAAAAAAAAGATTTTGAGTCTTAAAAATAGTGTATCTTGCAACACATAATCTAGACCGTCAATTTGTAAAATTTTCATATGTTTTTAGATGTATTTGATTTTAAACATTTTTGGAGTTTAAAATTTTATAATTAGATATAAAAATAGACTTTCAAATAATTCTAAGAATTTTTTGTACCAAAATTACACGTTAAGATAAAATTTGGAGGTGCGTCGTAATTGGATTGTTTTTTGTTGCAACCTTATAGAAACCACACCCTTAAACTGATGGGAAGGCCATTGTTAGGTATCACTAATTCAATACTATTGGGGGTTTTCTATCAAAAAAGGCGATTATTGGCAATCTACAAATTAAATGGCACCAGCTAAAGCCAAAATGCATGATCCCAGTCCCGTGGTCACTTCCGTCAGCTCGTTGTTATAAGCTAAATATTGATGATGCGGCCTTGCACAGCCCCAGTTTGACAGGTGGTGATGGGGTCATGAGAAACTGCAATGGTAGATTTGTGGTGCTGTTTACTAAACACTTTCATTTTGAATCCAATAGTTTTGAAGAAATCGAAGCTCTAGAAGGAATTTTTTAGCTATTCAAAAGCGCTGCTTCTCGATACAGAAAGAGAGTGACTCATCTCTACTAGTAGATTCCATTAAAAATCAGTGTCGCGCCTTTTGGAGATTACCGACATAGTTGACTATTCTCGTACAATGTTATCGCCATACAGATGGTCTATTGTTCATATTTTTTGCAAGGCAAATATGGTAGATGATGTCCTCGCTAAAAGAGGATCGGTTTATACAGTAGCTACACTTTGGCGTAGTGTCATCTAACTGACTTTCTCTCTTCTTTTATTAAATGATTTGATACAATTGCCCTATTATAGGGTTGTATAATAACATGTTATCTCTTTTCTATTAATAAAAAATTTGGTAGGGGCCTTCTCCCCAACTGATTTACTAAAAAAAACTATTGGGGTTTTTCTTCACAAGAACAAAACTCAAGTGATACATCTTGAAAGAAATAAGCAATGGCTAGAAATTGATGGCTACGATTACATACATGTTTAGAATTGAATTTCTTTCAACAATACGAATTAACATTAAACTTTCTGATTGCAACATTAACATTAAACTTTTCGTGCCCTCACTTCTTAGCGCACCTGAAAGGGTATAAAAGAATATAAAATGATGGAAATAAATTAATGAAAACACTTATTTTTATATTATCTATGTAGACATAGTTTTGTCGCGTGCACTTCAAAAGTTCAATTAATTTATTGTGTACAAAAACTAATTAAAATATAAAATGAAAGAGTGAAGGTCCATTTTCTTCTTTTCTAATCTAAGACCATGAGGATGCTTATGCACCTTTCAACTTAGAAGCTGCACCATCCCTATCTATAATAGTCATTGTAATTAATGACGACGATGATAAGAAATCATACTATGACAATTATGACAATAAATTTTCCTCCAAAAAAAAAAAATAGTAGAAAAATTTGACTATAAATGATCCTAAGGATGTGTGATTCTAAATTTTAAAGAATGGGTAATTGAGGTAATTTTCATACTATTTGGAATTAATTTGAAATTTTAATAATTTACCTATTACAAGAGGGGTAATAAAAATCATCCTCCTCCTACTAGCGCTGCGCTCGCTCTTCCCGCGGCCACCCCTGGCCCCATTCCCAGTCATGAGAGATGATTAAGGCATAATTATGTCTACGAGGGAGCAGCCAATACAGCAGGGCCACGTGGAAGCTCTGTGCATGGGGCTGCACTTCCACGTGGGTGTGGGCCCCGCCTGCTTCCTCAGTCACGCCTTGAAAAGGCTCCTCTCTCTCTCAGGACTCAGATAGGTTGGCCCTAATCGGAGCGCCCGTACGCTCTGGCATTAAATTCGACCACGTGCTGCCCCTTGACGGGTACGATCGTCCCATCATGGCCGTCGATCTCGGACGTTTCAACGGATGCCCCCGGTTGACCTGGATCACGACTTTCCAGTTAAGAACCAACGGGCCGGCCCGCTCCACGAGGTCCCATTAATCCAGTCGCAGTTCCTCTTCGAACCGTCCACGTCCCCACTTAATATTAATTTTCCGCTATCTCTCTAACTTTCTCTCTCTACACTGCCCTCTCTTTTTGCTGAGGATTGTTTTTATTGCCACCCGCTCCGGTTGCGCCTGTCCTTTGAGCTGGTCTCTCGGGGGCTATAAACCGACGGCCACCATCAACCTACCTATCTCATCGGACGGCTATCCATGTGCGAAGCCGGTCATAGGCAGCTCACTTCACGGGATTCACCGCTCTACGAAAACGGCGGATTCCCCGTCTCTCGTGTCAGCACGAATGCGTTGTATTTGCATTTACTTTCTTTTGTTTTTTTCTAGCTTGCCTTGTAAATTAATATTGGGGAAAAGAAAAAGCAGCATTTCTGAGTCGTACGCCATCAAGGATGGATATTTCATTCAAAATATAATAGCCCAATCATATGGGGAATCGCATTAAACCGGGTTTGGGCCCGTTTTGACTCTTGCAGTCATTTTGTAGTTAATGTTATTAAAATCTGGGGTGAGATTTGTCGTTTTATCAAATAATTAATAAAATAAAAAACGCTAAGAAGTTAAAATTCGGGACAATTGCATATACTATGGGTTTTCTTAACAACCTCCCCAATAATATTTTTTATAACAAGTTTTACCCCAAAATATATTTTTCTAGTAAGTAACCTTATAAATCAAAAAAGTCATAATTATTTAGACCAAAATGCCCTTATCCGTACAAACACACATCACATCCTTGTAGGATGCACAATGGCCAAAGGTTAATTACTAGAGCGCGGTAAAAATTTGTCGAATCGGTACAATAAAATCACTGTCGGACCGTAATGCACTGCTGCCAGACCGAGGTAAAACAGTATCGAACCGATGTCACCTTGTGTCAAATCGAAGTAAAATAGACCGCGTTGCATGGTTGTCAGACCAAGGGCACCTTGTGCTTGATTGCGTGCACACTATGCCAACCGAGTGTATAATGTCGGATCAGCAGTTGGAAGTGCCAGACCGAATGCATCTCATGCTCAACCGCCTTTCCTATGGCTAGAAAGGAAAGTGGAGAGATGTATTTTTAAGTCAGGAGAGGGGATTTTGGTTTTTATTTGACATTTATTTTTACTTAGGGGTATTTGCTAGAAAAATATATTTTGGAGCAAAAACAAATCGGTTGGGGGGAGGTTGCTAAAAAAACGTTCAAGTTGTACGGCATTGTAATTTTCTATTAAAATTAGGGAAATTATCTCCTTATCCCCTATTTTTAATTTCCATATCTCATGAGACACTAGAATTGGAAATATTAATTGTAAGGAAAAGGTCTTTATCTATTTTATCTTACAACCCCTTGGACCCCTTTGATCATAAAGTTTTGACTCAAACAAACACTAAAATGACATCCTATTCAAACTCCATATCTCTTCTCTAAAACTCCATATCTCGCTCTTCGCTTCTCATTGAGTTTACTAGCCAAGAGGTTTAGCTTGAGCTCAAACACGAGCACAATTTCCTATGTGTGAGAGAGAGATGGAGTTTTAGATAGAGAGATGGAGTTTGGGTTTTAGAGGGAGAGTTTGAGTTTTAAGAAGAGTGATGGAGTTTTGAGAGAAAAATAGACGATGATGTGAGATTTGAGAGAGAGAGATGGAGTTTGAGTTTTAGAGAGAGATGGAGTTTTGAGAGAGAGAGACGATGATGTGAGAGAGAAATGAAGTTTTAGAGAGAGATATAAAGTCATTTCATAAGTTGGTGAGGTCGATAATACATAGTCAAAAGGGTTTAGGGGGTTAAAAAATAAAAAAAGATGCTTTTTTTTTTTACCAATAATATTTTCAATTCTTGGATCTTACAAAAAATAAAAGTTAAAAATAAAAAATAATATGATATTTTTTCCTTAAAATTATTGGTGATGAGGTAACCTCTAGAAACAGGTGACCTGCGGTGAGGGTAACCGGCTAGGTGGGAGTCGATGGGTATGTAGGGTGACCTGCGAAACCTGAGGCCGGACACATGGAGAAGAATAGGCATAAAAAAAGGGGCTTCTCTTTTTGCTTTACTCTAAATTGATCGCTAGTGTTTTGTACGAAAGTGCAAAAAAACCAAGGGTAGAGAGGGTAGAGAGAGGTAGGATTTCGGGATTAGATTTGTTTAAATTTGCTTTAATAGGTAATTAGTAGGGGTGGTAGGGCTTCAAAATGGGAGACCCTTGCCCTTGTCTCCACACAAACGAAAGAACCTCTCTTCTCATCCCCCTTTCTCTTTCTCATCCCGAACCCCTGTAACCATATCCTTCCCTATACCGCCGTTATCGCCCAAACGACCCTCTCTCCCTCCCTCTGTGCACCACACCCTTCTCTGCTGGGCTGTGTCTCTCTCATTCACATGTTCTATTTATAAATACTATCCTCTCCATGAAGGTTCAGTATAAGCTTTACACCAACTGTAACTCTCCTTGTGTCTCTCTCGGATCGGTTCAGGGGATTCTTGAACACTCTCTCTGCCTCTCTCCACGAGTTGCTCAGTGGATGAATTGAGTGATTCAGGGGACCCTGTGAGATTATCCGCATGCATGTTGTGGGGAATGTTGGCTGGCTCGAGGCCATCCGATTTAGGAAAGCCGCTTCGGTTGGCATAGTCCCGGGTGACATCGGACCAGGCTTCATTCCCCTCAAACACAACCCGGATTATCATATGATGTTGCTGATTTTTCCTTGTGCAGAAAAAGAAAAACATAAAAAACAAGAAAAGAGCAGTTTTTCATATGAGATTCTAATAGCATCAGATGATGATGATATATGCATATGAGTTGTGGGGAATGTTGTCTGGCTCGAGGTACATCTGGGGTTATCTTGAGTCACATTCCAGATGATCTCGGACCAGGCTTCATTCCCCTCAACCAAGCCGAGCTCATCCTTCTTATGACCAATCCAAACACATCTTAGCCTTGGTGTCTTCAGGTAATTTCACATCTCAAAATATGTTAAAACTTCAATTTTTTTTCTTGGATTGTACATGCTATCAAGACTTCCGTTCCTTATCTTGAGATGGTTGTCATCAACATCTATCTCTGAGTAGCATCTATCTCTTTAGGTACTCAGACGGTGTTGTTCTACTACAGATCGGAGAGGGATCATATTTCTGAAAAAAAAAAAAAATAGAGTGGAAATGTGCGAAAATCCTGTCTTCCCAATGAACAAAGTGTCATTTGCCATTAAAAAACCACAAATGAATTTTGTTCTTGGTGATTGAACTTTCATATTTCTCTTTGTTAGATTACCATACAGAAAGAAGAAGAGTCGGTTCATTCTCATCTTGCTTTTTGCATGCTGGAGAAGGTTTTTTTTTTGGTGTCTGGCGGGTTCTGTGGGGGAAGAATCGTCCAGGTGATGGTACATACAGTCTGTCCTTGAGCTATGTTTAGTCTGTCATTTATTTCGAATACATATAAAGGAGTAAGTAGCATTAATGAATTAAAATGACATGAAATGACGCGTTGCCGACTTTCTGTTTATCGCATTGTCCATTTTCCCTGAAATACCCTCGCGCTTTAGAGCCCATACTCAATAGGAAACGCACGCATCGATTCGTCTTCTTTGACTGTCTCTCTTCTGTTTATTCAGGAATTTTCACAAACCATTTGAAATAGTTTTTCGTTTAGAAATTTCCGCAAACCATTTTGAATGTTAAGCAGACAGAAACTGCTGCAAGCCAGGCTCGAGCATCTTGTCAATCAAGACGTTGTTCGAGAGAAATGCTAAAACAGAAGGGAAACATCACAAACAGTGCTTGTACTACGGATTAAACATCTGTCTATCTATCATCAATTCGTCGTTTTCTTATTTCTCTCGATAAAAAGTTTATGACATGGAAGATTAGAGTAGAATTGTACACCATGCCATTGTCACAGCAGGCGAAAGAAGCCACGACTCAGGGGCAAGACTCGGCCCTAGCCGAGCCGAGTTATCTGGGCGAACTCGACAGTAACCCCAAGTTAAAGCATCCTTCATCAAGAGAGATCGCTAAAAAAAAACATAATCCAAAAAGCATTATCGTGACTAACATTTTGGATAAAGGGAGAGAGAGATAGGGGATTGAGAAAATAGGATCTCCCCATCTTCACCGATGGTTTGGGGATTGCTCAGCATCCATGCTACCTCGACAGATGTAGATTTCAGATTGCAGAGGGGCCTTTATGATTTTGAGATTCCTCTCATAATTCAGAAGATAATGAGAGATTCCCAACACAAAAAAAATTTCATATTTACCCCATCTCCCTGAAACCATTGAGTTCAAAATGACGATGGATGACGTTCTGGGCAAACGCGCCGCGCTCACAGACACTGCGGCTCCCTCTCTCACATTACCCACTTATCTTCTTAAAAATGCACCATTCCATTAGTTTTGTGAAGGTAGAGTAGAGCTGTGCAGCCTCTCTCTCTCTCCAGATTCTTCTATCTATGTGTCTCTAGAAGGGCGGGCACTGGGACACAGTCGTACGGTCGAGTCACGAGGTTCAAAGTAAGCGTCTTGACCAAGCAATGGGATGGGAGAGAGGGACAGGTCACGCCCCAAACTTGGCTGCGCGGAAAATCGTATGAATGAATGATAAGCGCATCATATCAACGACCTTTTTCCTAATAAAACCATCAATTAATTCAATAATCATTACTCAATCCGGACTAACTTTTTTTTTTTTCATTTGCAAGTGGTGTGTACTCGTTTCTTCTCGAAGTGGGTTTCTACCTCTCATTGGACGGTTTTCTTATTTTTATTTGATGATGATGATTAGTTCATTACTGTCAATCGTGGGGTGTTCCTTTGCCGATAATGTCGCATCTACTCACATACTCGGTACCCAGGGACGCGTGTTTAAGCGGACGCCCTAACACGAAATTAAGGATAATAAATAAGGTGTCAGCTTTAAAGAATCTAAATTTTGCACGGGTCTCAATTATGCCTGAAGATGAACTTCTGCTTATGGTTTGAAAATCTATTGAGGTTTGGGTAAGGTGTAAACTTTAAATAATCATAGTGAGGTGCACCCCAAAATCTCATTATAAAAAATATTTTAGGCTTCTAAATACTTAAAATATATTTTTCATTCTTATTTTGAATTTGAAAGCTCCAAAAATATTGCAGATCTTGCAAATCTATGAACACTTAAATATTTTGATAATAGACGGTTTTGATATTGTGTTACAAGATGTATTATTATTAAAAGTTGAAATTCAATTTTTATTTTATATTCATACAATATCGAAGTGGAGATGATCAATTGGAGGGTTTTGTAATGAAAAAACAACCTTTTACAATGAGTTTTGAGGTGCTCCTTACTTGTACCTTGTATAAACTCTTTCCTTAATAAAATAGTATAGATTGGGTAATAAATATACAGAGGCTTGAAAATCTTCAAAATAAGCCGTCTAGATAATGTGTTTCAAGATGCACTATATTTTAGACTTGAGATATGTTTTCTATAGTCGACATATCTTGAGATCAAGATGACCAATTAAAAAGTTTTTTATCCTTTATCAATGGAATTGCGAGATGAGTCTTAGTTATATAGTATCAAGAACCTTTTTCAATAGATTTTCATGATGCGCCTTAGTAATATAGCTTGAGGTTCACACCTAGTATAGACTTTTTCCTTTAAAAAGAACAATCAGATTGCACCCTGTAAAAAAATCAAAAGAAACAATCATGTTTCAATCGGTGTTTTAATTGGGACCGTTCATCAAACTCCACGTCTAAGAGCGAACCAATTTTTGTTTTCTTCTCCCCCAATCACTACCCCTAATATACTAAGGTCTAAATTGTCTCCACAATCTCTCTCATTCTCTCTCATATTTTCTCTCATTCTCTCTCATATTCCCCCTCTTTAGGCCCATCTCTCTCTCCTCACCATATCCACCTCTCACTCTATTTCTCCTCACAATATCCATCTCTCACTCTATTTCGGGGAAATACTTGTTGGAAAGAGATATTTGTTATGAGAGCCGGTTGAGGTAGGAGGATTTTCATGGAATTTTCTATTTGTATAGAGGTAATTAGTTATATACAAGTGTTGACTTGTTGTTTAAGTCATAAGAGGTAGTTATCAAAAGATAACTTCACATAAGGGAGATCCTCATATGGCTCATGTGAGATCACATAAGATTACAACATCCACGTGGAGAGGTGATGAAGATTTTCCTCTCCACGCGGACGCTGTATGCTCAGGTGATTAGAGTAATCGAAGGATTAGAACCCTCTTGATTCTTCGACTCAGGAAGACTCCTCTCGTGACTGAGGGAGAGAGCGTATGTGTATCTCGCAACTCAACTTGATTTTATGGAGAGTAAGTTAGAGCGATGATCTGAGGGTTGGAATCCTTAGGTTAACTCTGAGGGGTATTGGGTGAGCATACATAGGATGGCAGGGTGTTATACGTTACCACATGTATTGTGATGTCTACGCTATAGATGCATGGGGAGAGAGATGTGGTCGTGCATTCTCCGTTGGCACGGGTTACTGCGCAGAGCAAGTAACTGGTGATGAGAGAGAAGAAAGAAAAGAGAGGGAGAGATGGTTTTGAGCCACATGATTAACAAAGGCTAGGTGTAGTTTTCTCTCTCTAAAAAGTTTTCTTTCTCTCTCTGACGCTAGATCTAATGGTTAGGAGCAAAAATACAAGTAGAAACAAGCTCAATGCTCCTATTTCATTAATGAATGATCCGTCCCTCATACAATTGCCCTAGGTTTATATTTATAGAGGATCCAGAAAATAGGGGTGGATGCTCAAAACTAAAGCTAATTACAATTAAAATAAATTACAATAAAATCTCGAACTTAGGAATAAAGACCAAAATCTCCTTAAACCTTTTGTGCTAATGACGAAAGCATTCCTCTGAGGGGCCTTTCGCCATTGCTAGATCTTGGAAGCTTTTTCGGATGCTTGTGATGGTATTTGAGACGATCAATCATTGTAGTCTTGGTGCTTGTTTGATTATGAAGATTTTGACGTCTTTTGATCGTCTTGCGACGTTCCTGAGCGATGAAAACTTGGTCAGATCGTGAACTTTCGGCTATTGGTGTAGCATAATCTATGGTGTTTCGAGCCTTTTATTTTGATTGCATATCAAAGGGGGGACTTTCACAGTTTCTTTGCACCAATTTTTATGTGTTTTTGGTCCTTGCTTGAAGTAATTTTTGTTTTTGGGAGATCATCAAAAAAAGGGATTCCGACGACCGAGTGATCTTATTTTCTTCTTTCTTGAAAATTGTGGTTCATCTCACCCTAGATTGAATGTGACAGTTATATCAGTTGGTTAGGTGCATCGATCTAGCCCTCCGAGTCGGGTTGACTTGGTGGCGTGGTTCCAGATTCGAGATTGACCCTGGACTTGAGATCGCTCTCTCGGGAACTATGCGAAGAGGGCACTGGCAAGAATACCAACTGATGATAGAGGAATTAGGGCTGCAAGGCGAGACTCACCTCGTGTGGGTCCGAGACGCCCTCAGGCTGACTCACGTGGGCACCCTCTTAGATCAATAAGAATGCCCCTTGGTCTGTGGCCAGTTTGGAATCGCGTCCCTTGACCTGTTTTTCTTCCTAACACGGTGACTAGTTTAACGCGGCAGCTAGACGGACACGGTAACTAGTCTGGCACAACGGCTAAACTTCTCGATGTCAAGACTAGAACAGCAGTGCAAGACTCAACCAGCCCTCTAGTCAAACAAGTAGGGATAAAAGAGAGAAAGGAAATCGTGCCCAGCAGTGTGTGGCACCATGCACGGTAAAAAGTGGGAAGGGAGAAAAATCGTGCTCGACAGTGTTCACTGCGGTGCGCAACAGTCAGAGAGAGAGAAGAGAAATCACACATGGCATTTGCACTACCGTGCGCAACAGACAGAAGAGGAAAAGATAGTCACGCTCAGCATTATGCAATGTCCCACCCAACAGACTGAGAGAGAGAAGGAGATCACGTCGACATTTGCACTGTTGTGTGCAATGGATGGGAAGAGAGGAGATCGTCATGCTCGACAGTGTGCATTGCCGCGGGCAACAGATTGAGAGAAATAGGAAAATCACGTCTGAAATTTGCACTGCCGTGTGTAATGAATAAGGAGAGAAAAGATCATCACACTCGGCAATATGCACTGTTGCGCACAACAGACTGAGGGAGAGAAGAAGATCACGCTCGGCATTTACACTGCTATGCGCAGTGGATAGGGATACAAGAGATCGTCATGCTCGGCAGTATGCACAATCAAGCGCAACTGACTGAGAAAGAGGAGAACATGAGATGAGATAGAAACAGAGAGAGAAAGAAAGAGAGGAGAAAGGAAAGTAAAGATGAAAGAGAGAAAAGAAAAAAGAGAAGAAAGAAAACGAAAGAAGAAAAAGGAGAAAAGGAAATAAGAAAGAGAGAAAAGGAAAGCAGAAAGAAAGGATAAAAACAAAAGAGAAAGATAAGAGAGAGAAAGAAGAGAGAGAAAGAGAAGAGAGCAAGAAGAGAGAGAAAGAAAAGAGAGAAAGAAGAGAGAGGAAGGGAAGAGAGAGAAAGAAGAGAGCAAAAGTTTGCCTTACGTCGAGGGGTACTACCAAAAGTCTTCTCTCTCCTCTCTCTCTCTCTAAGACGTGACCAAAATCTCAAGCAAAAAGTAGAATTTTTATTGATGAAACTTGGATCCTTTTACATGAGGTGCGTGCTTGTTTATATAGAAGTGGTGGGTGTACACTCAAAAGTTTACCTAATTGCTAAAAAATAACAATTAAGTGAATTAAAGAAATTTTAAGAAAATAGGGAAAAAAGATGATTTTGCCCTTGCACCAACAATCCACGAAATTCCAATTGAGTCCTTGTTGTGCCTAAGAACTCTTGTGATCTTCATGGGTTGGTTCGGAGTCTTTCCGGTGTCCGTTTAGTTGAAAGATGATTCTTTTCTTGATCAGCTCAGGAAGAGTGGTGTTTCGATACCACTTTCAAGCCACGAATTGGGTCTTTGGGCTATGATCACGAAGTGCAAAAATTACGAGGAACGTGCGATATTTGTTTGAAGACTATGCACATTTCTCGATGTTCTTCGATGATTTCTTTGATGATTTATTCACTAAATATTGATGAGCGAGTTGTCGTGAGCATTTGGCGACGAACGTGGCTTGATTTGGTGCCTGAACGACCATTTTCCAGTTTTGATCTTTTGGCTGGAATTTGGTTTCTAGTGGTTAGAAAGTACAGCAACTTCGTACTTGTCGCACGTCAAATCTAACCATCTATCACATGCGAGGTTCAGCTCTAATGAAGCCTCAAACCTTGTTCTTGTAATGAGTCAGATTTTGGGTCGATCCGACGTGCGAGTGTCATGATATGGTTGCTCAACCGAGGTGTGCTCCTACTGGAAAACCTGCAACCTTGCCTTGAATTGCGTTCTTGTCACTTGTTTTTCTCTCGGCTCAGACCACATCATGGGTTGTGCGATATATCAAAATGCTCCGGTCGACAAGACAAACACGCTCGTAAAATTTGAGCTTGATCCAGCTTGGGATGAGAGAGATATGATCTTTCAAAATTGAGCCCAAAACCCATGAACACAGTTTCCATTAATAGAAACTTGTTTACTGAGGGTGCAGGGAAATAATGTGTGACTTACCCATTTCGGGTAATTTGGCCATAACTTGGTCCAAGAACATTTGATCAAGCCGAAACTTAGTCCCTAGGGGCTTTCAAATGTTATGGATCCAATAGCTGTGCTCCTACGGTCATTTGACACTGCGGTGATAGGGTTGTAGTTATAAGGTCTATTTTAGGGCGATAAAGGCTAATTTTTCCAAAATTATTTCTACGTCTGCACTACCTTAAACTCGTCGGATTGCGACAAAACTTGGCAAGTGTTCTTAGGAGACCTTTATCAACATTATTGATCCATCTTGGGCCATTATGAGACTATTGGAAATTTCATTTCTGGATTAGGGCTTTATTGTCCTGGCTTCTCTTTATTTCGCATCGGGGATACAACTTGATGACAAATGCCCTCAAACACCAACTTATACCCCTTCATGATACAGTCTCATCGGCACTATCTGCTCAATGATCGATGTACAATTATTGAGTTTTATTGCTTCACGAAGTTTGAGATCCCCTTTCTTCAAATGCTTCATTTTCCATGGTTTCGGGCTCATGATTTCTCCAGAAAAATCTTGATTCTGGGTCACATGACGATGTGTGCCGTATATCAAAATGACCGGGTTGTCGAGGCTTATCTTGCGTCCGAATTTGAGCTTGATCTGACTTCAATCGATCGATGGATGGATATTTATAGGTCATCTCGAGAGGCAAAGATCATGATCTCCATGATTGGGGACTGGTTTCGGTGAGGCCCCACTGCAATAGTGTACGACTTTTACCCTTTTGAGGTAATTTGGGCTAAGATTTTTTCTGAGAGGTCCGATTGAGCCCAAATTTGGTCCGCAGGGATTTTTCGAAGTCTTGGATGTAATGGTATTGGTCAGGTACTATTTTGAAACTCGTAGTATAGGGCTATAGTTATAAGGTCTTTTTGTTACATCATGGTACTTTTTTCCAAAGTTGCTTTGTGTTAGGCTTATTTTGCAGTATTCCCATGGTCTGGTAACATCTTGGGCACTAGCAGGGCTACGTTTTCACTGGCTCTCTTCTTATTTGTGTCAGGGATGAAGGTACGTCAAAAATGACATACAAGAACTTGTTCTGATGGATGTTGCCCTTCGAGAGTAGTGAGAAGGGTAACATTAGGAATATGATTTTGTCGTCAAAGTTCATCTTTCGAATCCTTACCAAGACGTGTTTAATTTCCTATAAACTAAATATTTATGTTCTTTCTTCTTGATCACCGGCATCACTATGATCCCTGAGGGCCAGATCATGTTAAACTTCTTCCTCAGGGGCAACCGAAGTGGACTCTTAGTCATTTCGGGATTTCGTTTAAGGCTCCCTTCCCAATACTTTTGGAATCATTTTTCGTTTTTTGGGAGAGTGCACTGATAGGCTGCCTCGTAAAGAGGCTACCATTCCATGTCTACAATGCCTTCTTATTGGAGCGGCTAGTGGGTTCCCTTGGTGGGTTTTACCCCAATCTAGCTGGTGGGGGTTTTTTGATTTTTGGCTCTAAGGCCGTGGATTTGGAGTTTGACACTGGGGTCGGAATTTGGATTTTGACACTGGGGCCGTAGATTTGGATTTGGCCCTAGGGTTGGAATTTGGATTTTGGCACTGAGGCAGGAGATTTGGATTTGGCTCTAGGGCTGGAATTTGGATTTTGGTGCTAGGGCAAGAATCTGGATTGTTTTTTTTTACTTTGTGGTCGGAGATTTGGATTTGGCTCTAGGGCCATAATTTAGAATTTGGTGTTGGGGCCGGAATCTGGATATTTTTTTGGTGTTGGTGCCGGAGATTTAGATTTGGGTCTTGGGCAGGAATTTGGATTTTGGCACTAGGGCTGAAGATTTGGATTTTGGCACTGGTGTCGGAATTTGGAATTTGGCGTTGGGGCCGGAGATTGGTATTTGGCTCTAGGGCCAAAATCTGGATTTTTCTTACTTTTGAAGTTGGTTAAAGTCTTTTCTTCTTCTTTAAACAGTTGGATTAACCTGTTTTATTTTAATCTAAGCGCCCTTTCAAGTCTTCATTTGAATTGGATAGGAGCAGTGCCACAAGCGTGGTTTTTGCCGACTCCTTTTTAAGACATTTTTACTCGTGACTTCGAGGTCACGTCCATCCCATTTTTACTCATGACGCCATTGTGGGTTTTCGCCATGCCCGGTTTTCTTATTTTTTAGGACACTTTTACTCATGGCTTCATGGCCATTGCTCGACTGTCACTTTTACTCATGGTGTCGTTGCAGGGTTTTTCCATGCGCAATTTTTACTTATTTTTTAGGGGTTCTTCTTTTTGGAGGGATCCTGCTTGGACGGAGTTTCGCTAGCACATTGAACATCGTGGATAAGATGTCAAGGGATGTGATAGCATTTACCCGCAGGGAATGTATGAGTGCTGATTGTTGTACTGGACTCCGTGAGACGGGATGCATCCATGTGGAAGCAGGATATTTCCTAGGAAGGCAGGTCGTTTTGATGACAAGCCAACTTGTTTCTAGGAAATGTCTTCAGGAAGGAAGAAGATTTTATCATACTCCGTTAAAAGTGATGCCTGAGAGGCAAGATAATGGAAGATTTTACCGGTGATCCTTCGAAAATGATGCCGGGGAGGCAAGGCCACATAGAAATTTGACTGGCAGTCGATCGAGGCGTTATCCCAGTGACACATGTCTGTGTGGTTAGATGAAGCGTCACTCGGGAAGCAAAGTGCTTTTATGATGGGCCTATGGCAGTTATAAAAAGGGGCTTAGTCGAATAGAGCATGAGTGCAACTCCTTCTGCTTTTCAAGAAGATTCTTTGTTTTTCTTTCCTATTTTTTTTTCTTTGTAGGGGGGAAGAAGATCTCTCTTTCTTTTGACTTTGACGCCTTCATTTTTGAGAGGCCATGCCTTTTGCTGAGGCTGGCTTTTGGGTCCCAGATCTTGAAGTGCGTCAGAGCGTTCGGCTTTTCGGTGAAGATGTTTGACCCTGCGAAATTGTTGATGGACCCACACTGGATGGTGGGTTTGGGTCTTTAGGTCCCTACTATTTGCTTGGGATCCCGAGAAAAAGGTCCGAGGCTGCGTGTCATGTTCTGAGGGACTGTGATGGTCTTCACCTGCCCATTATCTTCTTCATGATGTTGGGTTAGATGGATGATTTGGTCCACTTCAACATTCGATGTTTGGGTGGACTGCTAACATGTCAAGCAGGAGATTTCCTTCTTGGATCTTTGCTTGTGGCTGCTCCCCTAATCACCTCCTGGTCCTTTGCCTTCACTCGAGGGTGGAATGGCACAAGAGGCTTTTATCATTCTTTTCAAGCTCCATTTTTAGAAAGAATGACCAGTCGTCTTAGAAGACGTGACCGTTTTTCAGAAGGCTGCGACGGGTTTGGAGACCATGTCTCTGGACGAGAGACTCATTTTAGAACAGGCTTGTACTCATTCATTTTTTTTGGGAGTTATAGATTTATTGTAATCACAACTTTGTAATCACTCATTCATTCATGAAATAAAAGTCATCCCTTTTTGGCCTGCATCCTCCATTTCTTGTGACTTGCACTTCTTTGCCTTTTCATGATTTGCTTTGATCCTCCTTTCCCTTTTGTGCTTGGTTCTTATCCCTATTTTTATGATGGGGATAAGGAATGGACTTAGGGGACTTGTTTCTCCCCTGAGTGGGGTGTGCGAACCATCCGGTTCGAATGGTTAGATTGCCTTTTTAGGTTTTTCATTTGAACCCTTTGGGCGCGCCATTTTTGGTTTTCGCAAAGACCCCACTTTTTGTTTTGATGGTGGATTTTAATGCCATGCCGCTGAGACCATGGGTGGCATAGTTTTATTGTCGTATCGCTAGGACATAGGCTAACAATTTTAGCGGTTGTGTAGCTTGGACTTTAACTTAAGGATAATACTTTTTCAAATATCTCCCGTTAACTAGCGGCATGGCCTTTTCTCCTTCAGAATTGACCAGGATGTGGGCTTCATTGGGAAAGGAGTTTTTCACCACAAATGGGTCTTCCCATTTTGGTTCGAATTTTCCCTTAATTCAATCTTGAGCATTGATAGGTCTCCTTACCGCTATGACTAGTTCCCCTTTTAAGAATGATCTTATTTTGGTCAATTTGTCGAAAGCTCGTTGCATACGATTCTTTAAGTCTCAAGGCATTGCTGTGCTTGAAACCTCTTTTCATCAAGTGTGTCTAGTTCTTGATAAAGGAGGTTAGCCCGTTCTTCATCTGTCATTCTGTAGTTTAGGGCTATCCTAAGGGAAGGAAATTGAATCTCTAGAGGCAACACAGCTTCACCCCCATATACCAAAGAGTAAGGGTTCGACTGAGTGGGGCCTCGGGCTGTGATGCGGTAAGCCCATAGAATTCCAGCGAGCTTTTCGTGTCGATCTCTTTTAGTACTTGAAACAGACTTTCTTAGTGCATTGCAAAGGGTCTTGTTAAAATCTTCAGCTAGACCATTAGATCTCAGATGGCACATGGTTGAGTATTTTCATGTAAAACTTAACTGATCAACCAGTCTGTCAATTTGATTACTTCGAAATTGGGGGTCGTTGTCAAAAATGATTCGGCCAGGCACGCCGAATCTATATATGGTGGCCCATAAAATTGGCCACTGAAAGTGTTTGAAGACATTTTTCAGCAACTTGAGGAATAAGGGAGAAGCCGGTCAATAAAGCCTGACAAACAGTGGAAATTTTAATAGTCTCAGAATGACCCAGGAACAGATCCAGATCTTCATAATGACTCCAAAACGTCTCCTACCAAGTTTCAACACAATCCGACATGTCATTGGCAGTGCAGACAAAGAAACAGTTCCAGCAGAATTAACCTCTAGCACCAAAAAATGGACCCTCATAACTAGAACTATATTTTCGGTCATTCAAATTGCCGTGGGACTACTGCCATTGGATCCGACACGGTTGAAAACCCTAGGGGGTCAAATTTCAGCTTGAATGGACACTCAGGAAGAAGTTATGGGTAGAAGACGAAAATAGAAGGAGCCACACACTATTCCCATGCGGCCACCCTGCAACTAAACTCCATTAAAGAGACAATCACAAACAGTGAGGTGCGACAACCATATCTCATTCGTCCCGAGTCGGATGATGCTCAAACATTGTGAGCATGTTCATCTCGTCAAGACGAGAGTTTTGATCAGTGGCACGCCTCACGACGACATCCAAGCACGAAGAAAAGCTAGAGAGAAGTTGTCGATCCATGAAGGAGGGTGCAGGAAAATCACCAGAGACACGCTTCGCTCTAGCGACCAAATCACGGTGCTCGTGAACTTGATCGATGTGAAACCAGTTGGATTGTGTGTATAAGGTCCATGGCTATATGATAAACGATCAGATTTTGCACACAAAGCCGATGAAGTGATTGTAGATTTCAGCATCGAAATTCCAGATTTTGGCAAAAACTCATATGTTTCGAAATCTTCGTCTGGGTACGAAATCGAGCTGCATTTGTTGCCACGCGACTGTGACGACATGCTTAGTGTGATCCATCGAATAAATCATGGAAAAACATCAAGAAATGAGCATACTATCGATCCGAAGTTTGCAAGATTCATTCAAATTTCAAGGCTCATGATCGTGGCCTAAAAACACAATCCATGACTCGAAGTTGGTATCAAATTGATTGCCATACCGAGTCCTACAAGAAAATAATCATCTTTTGAAAAACCAGGCACCAGAGTAACCTTGGATCATCCATGAAAGATCATATACGTTCTTTGGCAGCAGCAGGGATTGTTAGGAAGGGGCAAATCAATCATTTTGTATCTTATTTTCCTATTTTATTTAATTCAATTAAATCTTAGTTTTCAACAATTAGGTTTAATTTTGATCCATCCACCCATATTTGGGCAAACTCTATATATAGATCACATATTCTCATTGTATATGGACTGAACTTTGCTTAATAAAAGCTCCATCTTTTCTCATTATTGGGTCATGGCTTGAGAGAGAGAGGAAGGAGAGAGAAACTTTTGGAACAGTACCCCTCAGCTTACGATAAATCGCTTTCTCTCTCATCTCTTCTTTTTTCTCTTCTTCTCTCTCTTCTTCTCTGTCTTCTTCTTTGTCTAGCTTTTCCCAGAGGCCATGCGCGGCAGTGGCAGTGTCGCGCACGCCTCTTTCTTTCTTTTTTTCTCTCCCATATTGTTCCACAGGTTGTGCATGGCGATGGTAACGCCATGTCGAGCTTCTTTCTCCCTCTCTTCGTTCGTCTCTATCTCTCAGCAAGGAGTATAGATGGAGGTGCCTATTGTTGCCCGCAGGGATCTCACCCTGTTGCGCGTCTATCGCAGAGAGCGATGCCTATCACTGCCCATGAAGGGTCGCTGCAATACCCATCATCGTCTGCTAGCCTCTTTCGTTCGCTCGGTGCTTATCGCTGTGCACATGCTTCTTTCGTGCAGTTGGTGTCTATCGCTGTCCTCGAGCTTCCTTCGTGGGCTCGACGCCTATCGCCGTCCACGAGCTTCCTTCGTGTGCTCGGAGCTTATCACCGTGCGCTAACTTCTCTTATGTCCCACGCCTATCGCCGTGCGCTAGCTTCTCTTGCGTCCCATACCTAATGACATGTGCTTCGTCAGGGAACAATCACCGCGCGCTTTGCAAGAGGCTATCATCCCGGGCCTCAAAACGAGCCATCGCCGCCCATGAAGGGGTGTGCTACCTCCTCGTGTTGCCAGCGGCGATGCCCAGAACCGTCTCTAGTTCATTGCTCATTCTCTAACTGTGAGAAATAGTGTACAACGCCGTCTAAGGGCCGCGACACTGTTACTCCACGGCTGCGGGTAGCGACGTCTAACGTCGCCAGGACCTCATCTCTTCGCCACCTCGAGTCTTCTCTTTATTCTCTTCTCTTCTCACTCGACTGAGGGTAGACTCAGTCTAGCACTGCCATAGCAATCTGGATGTCGAGCAATATTTCCATCATGTTGGTCTTGAGTACCATGCCCGTTTTGCTGTTACACCAGATTAGGATAGGCATATCGGCCTCGGTTTCTTGTAGTATTATTGTCGTGTTGGTCCTAAGCACCATGCCCGTCTTTTCTACCACTCCGAGTCTGTCACTGGTCTAGCTATCATGCTAGTCCCATCCCCTTATCAAGTTCTCCTCTCTTTTCTCTCTTTATTCAAACTCTCTTCTTCATCATCCCAACTTCTCATGAATGTGCATTGCCTTAAGACAAGGGTGGGTCCTTCGGCCCACTTGTCTTGCAAGTTAACCATGATAGTGTTGAGGGGAAAATAAGGAGATTACAGGTCAAGGGAGGCGATTCCGAACCAACTGAAGCAACTAAGGGGCTTTCCATCGTGATGTAAGAGGGTTCCCATGTGAGTCAGCCCAAGTCAGTCACGGACCCATGTAAGGTTGGTCCCCACCTCACATTCAATTCCTCTATCACCAATTGGACACCTACCCTTGTTCTGTGAACGAGGTTCCTGAGAGAGCGATCTCAGGTCTCGGGTCTTCCAAACCCGAGACACGTGTCACCCAATCACCTAAATCCGAGGAGGTGAGATCGAGGAACCTAACCAGCTTGGGGACTCTACTGGGGATTTATTACCCCTTCATTGGTTAGCCCTTGCTTGATTAGCATCACCTTTTACTTTCTGCACTATATTCATGGCATTTGGGTTATTCAACCCGTTCATCTGAGCTGGGGATTTTCTCATCCCCACACTCATGACTGTCCCAGGGAAACGAGCTTCTCAAGCCTCGTTTCTAGTGCTCCTCTTGAGTCAGGACACACAGTCCGACTCCCAGATCCTCTCCTGGTTTGGTGTGAGAAGGGACTTGAAGGTCCCTAACTCCCCGCTTCTTAGCCCTGGTGGACCCTCCACCAAGGCCCTTCGCATTGGTGGCACACATGCCACCACACACATCATGCACCCTACTACTGGCAAGTCACTTGCCGGTCATATTGCTAGGGTACGCAGAAAGGCTGCCCTGTCTTCTTTCACGAAAGGAAAGCAGGTTGCCATTACTCCTGAGAGCCACCTCAAGGCTAGTCCCCATACTCCTTCACCACCCCGAACCTCTATCCCAAAGGCTCGGCACACAGAGGCGGGGATCTTGCGGCCTCCACCTCTCGCACACATCTGATGGCTCGTAATTTGACCACTCGAGGCACACCTCAGGGCAACTCTCATGCTGCCTTGAGCTCGCGTTCAAGGCTAGGCTTTCTTGGGCCAAACCCTGCACGTGTCATGCATTTGCTTTCCACAGCTCGGGGCAGCGCCAATTCTGTGCCAGCTCAAGGACAAGAGGGTCAACCACTCCGTCCCACCTCTCGGCACATAGACATGCTCCTGCCCGATCCCTCACAGACACGAGCTCGTGGGTCTCTGCCTACTAAGGTCGAACTAGCTGATTGAGCCTGGGTTGACCCCCAAGTCACCCCGATGACTAACTCTAAAAGTGCACATGCACCGACTTTGCAGGTTCCTCCTCGATCCCAACTCAGGTGGAGTGGTGAACCAGCTCCTCCTTCTGTCGCTCCTCTTTTGCCAGGTAAACACCTCGAGACCTGGTACTCGAAGGTTTTCCCTAAGAGTACCATCTTGGGCCAGCCATCCCAGGTCAGCCATGTACCAGGACCTCACAAGGGAGCTCGAGGCAAAGGCTTGATGGCATATAGAAGTCTCTAGCCTCCAAGGAAGCAGCTCGGACTGACCTCCATCCATGGACCTCACTCTCTGCTCTAGCCGATAGACACAGCTCTCTCATGCTCGAGAAAGATGGGGCAGTCCAAGTCTCAAGCTCGATTTTGGACTGAAATCTATTGCAGTCTTAGGATCAAATAGAAGAGAGGCCTACAGCTTTTGACCAGAGAGACTCCTAAGGCAGTTAAGGTTATCACTTTTGATGATCTCCCTCCTTACAATCCCTTCTTGCCTCTTTGGGTTCCCAAACCTGAACGAGAAGTCCAAGATTACTTCGTGATCACCGTCACAGCAAAAGACCAAGCTGTCAAGAAATCACGGTCCCAAGACCGTCAAGAACTGGTCCTCACACGGTTGGTGTACAAGGCTCGAGTCTAGTCGGGGCATGCTGATCCCCTACAGACTGACTTGCCACGTACGACTCACCAACCCCAGTAGTCCACTACTCCACCTGGCTCTGACCCTCCAGAAGAAACGATTAGCGTCATAGTGATCAACAAGCCAGATGATGCCCAAGAAGAGCGGATGAACAAGTTCTAGGTGATGACGCAGTCCATCCTCGAAAGATGGATCGCTTGGAGGCCTCCAGGCCCCCGGCTTCTTCTCCTCACCATGAGGTCAACTCCTAGCCTGGAGAGGGCACAGCTCTCGGGTAAACTCCCCCACCGGCCTCCCAAGATAGCTCTCCTCGCATGGTTTCGCAAACCGACATAGATGCCATGGTGACCCTCAGTCTCAAGAATAAGGTCCCGAGCATACAAGAGATGCAGCTTTACCAAAATCCATATCCCTCATACATCGACCAGGTGTCGTTTCCTTTGAACTATCAAAAAGGGAAGTTCCCCTCGTTCAATGGTACTACGTCCTCGCACTAGCATACCGCTCACTTTCAAGCTGCTTGTCAAGAGACGACAACTGAAGAGCGACTCCTCCTTCGTCCGTTCATCGAAACTCTCGAAGGGCTAACCTTTAGTTGGAATGCTCGGCTGCCACCAAACTCGATACACACATGGTAGCAAATGAAGCAGTTGTTTTACCAGCATTTCTATGAAGTCTATAGAAATGTGGAAACCATCGAACTCCTCACTCTGACTCAAGTCCCTGGTGAGCTAGTTGTTAAGTTCGTCGCCCGATGGAGAGAGCTAGCAACCTATCATGCCACTCCCATGACTGAAAGATAAGCAGTTCAGACCAATATACGAAATATGCTGCCCGAGTTTGCATGTTGAGGCATCCAATCCACCCTCCATGTCAGAGCTCTTCTCTAAAGGAATTCATATAGAAGGTCTATCCAAGAACCATGGCATATCTCATCAGCAGCTCTCTAGCTCTGGAAACAACTGGGGCAATGGAAATTCTCACTCCAACAATCGAGGAAACCAGTAAAAAGCGATGATTAGTGTGGCCATCACCATGAACGAACTAAGAAAGCCTCTCCTCAAACCTTGGACCTCTCTAAGGCACAGACACCTCAGGCTGGAGGCAAGCAGCAACTATCCTATAACAAGGTCTTGCCTCCTAAAAATGTAAATCAAAGCGATTACTAGATCCAGCACCAGAACAAGGTGTACCCCTTCAAGAAGGAGTGGGTTCCTACGATGCTTTGATTACTATTTGAGCAAAACATGGTCCAATTGTAGGAGGTCAACACCTCAAAGCAAGATGGACGGGAGACACACGAGAGATACTATGCCTATCATTGGAGAATAGGCCATCCCACTCAAGAGTACTTTATGCTCAAAGACAATTATCGAAGCCCTTATTAACAAGGGCCAGATAAAGCTCGAAGAGCTAAAGAAAGCATTCAGGGCAACTAAGACTTCCCACATAGTGACAATTTAGGAGGATGATGAGGCACCTGCTGTCCTCTGTGCACTATTCTCAATAATGCTCGAAGAAGGTCTTATCACACCAAAGCTGATAAGGTAGCCCAAGTTTTTGCCTCCAGGAACTGAAAATCTCTGGTGTCCGTATCATCTGATACGAGGCTATGACCTGAGCGAATGCACTGGTTTCCACGAGCTCTTGGCAAAGAAGATGCAGCAGCACCAAGAAGTTCATTATAGCCCAAAAGGACACCTTCAAGCCTCTACTCCACTAGTGCAAGAAGACCTCTCGACACAAGTCCAGGGAAGTGCTGAGTTAGAACCTCTATAGGCCCTCTTCAAGCCAATGCTCAAACAGGGTCTCATCACTCCCAAGCCTGCTAGACAACTTAAGCGTCTTACTCAGGGTACAAAAAATCTTTGGTGCACATATCACTAGGTATGGGTCCATGAGCTCGCGGAATACTCTGGGTTCGAAGCTATAGTTGCCGAGAAAGTACAGAAAGGCCACATTGTCTGTGCCTCTCTCCCTGAACACTCCCAAGCTATTGCCCCCATCCAAGAGGAAATCCCACTGCAGGACCCCCATGAGCCTGCACTGGACCCCTCAGAGCCCTCAACTTCTTAGCCCTGAGAAGTCTACCATGGACGAAGTAGGCTCAAGTCCCTGAAACGTGAGGCAGTCCATCAAGCTAGGGCTACACATCAGCTCGATAGGATGGTCATAACACCACCCAAGGGATGTAGAAGGAGACGAGCACTTAGGTCATCATGCTAAAGGAATCGTATTCCTCAGCCACCAGTTGAGGAAGAATTCCTCGGGTCCCTTCCTCCACTGTCGACCTTGCGATACTTCATCCGAGACGCAGCTCGCCTTTTCTCTTCATCCGATCAAGTGGACATCCCTGAGTCATCAGCTGCTCGGGACTCGTCTAATACGGGTGATGATGCTAAAAGCACCCCCCACTGGTCAAAGCCGGGGCAAGACCTATAACACCCCCTATACATGTTCAATTCTAGTGACAATGTAAAAACCAACCCAAGACATTCTAACTCCACTTCTTCTTCTTCTCTTCCTTCCTCCTCTATTTCTTTTACAGGTGCAAGTCAATAGTGCCCAGACTTCGACACTCTAAACAGAGAGCTCGAAGGTACCAATATCAGCAGATCGCAGCGGAAGCACCTAAGAAAGATGCTGGCCCAGGCGGCTAGATTCTTGTCAGTCGCTGATGCCCTGAAGGCTCGAGCCAAGTCTGAGCCATCTTCAAATTCCTATTCCCATGAGGCCTATCACATGGTTCAAGTTCACGAAGCACCACCCATCTCGGGGCAAATACTGAGTGATCACAGTCACGATGTCATGGACTTCATGATCGATGTTGATGCTTTCATTCCCTGGTCCAGTCAGAGACAGGAAATCGTCTCCCATGCTGGGACCCTCTTAGAAGCCGAAATGTCAGGATCATGGGCCTCTGCACTCAAGATTGATAAGAAGCGTCCTGAGTCCCTTGACGAAGATTTGCAAGAAGCTCCAGAAGAATGGGAAGAAGGTGGTTAGGACATGGCTAATGATCTTGAAGAGATAAACTTAGGGGATGACGCTAACCTAAGGCCAACTTTCATCTCGATAAAGATGTCCCCAAAAGAGAAAGAAAGTTATATTTCCCTCCTCTGAGCAAATCGAGACTTCTTCCCTTGGCATTATCATGAGATGCCCGGTCTAGACCCTCAAATCGATGTCCATCGTCTCGAAATTGACCTGTCCATCAAAGCCATGAAGCAGAAATGAAGAAGGTTTAGACCCGATATTGAGATGCAGATTGATGCTAAAGTGAACAAGCTCAGACAAGATGGATCATACGTGAAGTCAAATACCCAAAATGGCTGGCAAATGTTGTCTCAGTCAAGAAGAAAAATGGTCAAATCAAGGTCTGTATTGACTTTCGCTACCTGAACACTGCTTGCTCAAAGGATGAATTCCCCCTACCATTCACCGAGATGGTTGTTGATTCCACAGCTCATTGCCAAATATTTTCCTTCATGGATGGGTATTCTGGTTATAACTAAATCAGGATGGCACCAGAAGATGAAGAGGCCACCGCATTCTTGACCCCAAAAGTGTCTTTTGCTACATTGTGATGCCTTTCAGGTTAAAGAATGCTGACACCACATACCAGCGAGCCATGACGACCATCTTCAGGGACATGATGCACAAGGAGGTCGAGTGTTGTGTGGATAACTTAGTGGTGAAGTCTGAAGCAAAAGATGCTCACATGGAGAAGCTTAGAAAGGTATTGGAGCGGCTGCAACGCCACCAACTCAAGATGAACCCCTTGAAATGTGCCTTTGGCATACGCTCAGGAAAGTTCTTAGGGTTCATCTTGAGGTATCGCTGGCTGAAGATCGAGCCAGTCAAAATCAAGGCGATTCAGGACATGCCATCGCCTACAACCCTGTCCGAACTTCAGTCTCTCCAAGGCCAGCTGGCCTACATTTGAAGGTTCATCTCGAACCTCTTAGAATGATGCGTGCCCTTTTCGCACCTCTTGAAGAAGGACACTCCCTTCATATGGGATGAGGCGTGCCAAGCTATACTTGACGATATCAAGCAGTACTTGTTGAATCTCTGGTACTCTCCACACCGGTATTAGAAAGACCTCTCATCCTATATATGACCGCCCTTGATGAGTCACTTGGGGCACTCCTAGCACAGAACAATGATGGGGGAAAAGAAACCGCACTCTATTATCTCAGCCGTAGGATGCAGGAAGCTGAGAAAATTACCCTCCCATCGAAAAGATATGCCTAGGTAGAGAAGCTCCACCATTACTTGCTTGGTCATAAGGTCAATCTAATCTCAAAGGAAGACCCGGTTAAGTTCCTTATGACCTGGTCATGCCTGTCAGATCACTTGGCCAAGTGGGCATTATTGCTGATGGAGTTCGACATCACGTATATACCACAAAGGGCTGCCAAAGGTCAAGCCATAGCAAACTTTCTAGTGGCTCACCCTGTCCCTTCAGGATCTCCCCTATCAAGTGACCTCTTGGATGAAGATGTCTTCTATACGATGCTAACTCGACTGTGGAAAATGTACTTTGATGGAGCATTCCAATCTAATAGAGGGGGTGTCGAAGTCGTGTTCCTAACCCCGTATGGTGGAATGATTCCTTTATCCTTCTCACTCGCAGAGGCATGTTCTCATAATGAAGTTGAATATCAAGCCCTCATAATCGGATTAGAGATCGCTCAGGAGCTAGACCTAAAGCAGCTGAACATCTTCCGTGACTCTAAGCTCATCGTCCAGCAACTTAAGGGAATTTACAATGTAAGGAAGGATACTCTTATACCTTATCATGACACGGCCAAATATTTTATGGCCCAGCTTGAAGATTTCTCCCGGAGTCATATCCCAAGAAGGCTAAACTCGTAGGCTGATGCACTCTCAAAGCTTGGTGCTACCATTCAATTATCTTCATTAGGGCCCACGTCTGTTTGGGTAACAGAATGGAGACATGTCAACTTGAGAACCAAAGTTGATATAGATGATGAGAGAGATATCTTCCTTGAATGCTCGCCTTATCCATTCGGAGCACTCCTTGCAGCCAAGGATGTTATTAAGGCAGAACAGGAAATGTCCCAAGGTAAAGAATTCAAGGCAGAGAAGCAGGGGCCTGAATTCTTCTACCCGATATGTGCAGAGGTTGAACAAGTGGAAGACTGGAGGGAGCCCATCATAAACTTCATAAAGCACGGAAGGCTGCCTGAGGAATGGGCAGAGCGCAATGGTATACGATGGATGTCTACCAAGTACACCCTTCTCGATGGGGATGTTCTCTTTCGCCAATCATTTGACAGAATTCTCCTCAGATGTGTCGATACACAAGAAGCAAATAAAGTACTGGAGGAAGTGCATTCAAGTATATGTAGGCTGCATCAGTCCAGCCCTAAGCTCTATGAACACATACATAGACTCGGCTATTATTGGCCTTCAATGGTGGCTGACGTCTAAAACTATGCTGGAAGATGTCAGGTGTGCCAAATGCGCTCCAGCCTCATTCATCAGCCCCTAGAGCCTCTCCATCCTACAGTGACATCATGGCCCTTTTCCTAGTGGGGTATGGACATTGTAGGACTCATCGACCTTCTTTTTGCCTCGGGTCATGTCTTTATCTTAGCAGCGACAGATTACTTCTCCAAATGGGCTGAGGCAATCCTTCTCAAGCAGGTTCCAGGGGCCACTGTGGTCAACTTCGTGCGTCACCACATCATATATCGGTTCGGGGTTCTAGACCGAATAATATCTGACCTCTGTTCAGAAGCCATCATGTTGATTGCCTAGCTAACCAGCTTGGCTTTGAGTGGAGGTACTCGACCATGTACCACCCTCGAGCTAATGGTTTAGCTGAGGCATTCAATAAAACCCTGTGCGGGGTGCACAGGAAGTCGATCTCGAAGTCAAAGAAGAATTGGCATGAGAGGCTACTTGAAGCTCTATTAGCCTATTGCACCACCAATCGAAATGCTACAAAGTCCAGTCCTTATTCCCTCGTTTTTGGAGGAGAGGCAGTTTTACCCCTCGAGGTTCAAATACCCTCACTCTGTGTCGCCATACATCAGGGACTGACTGAAAATGAGATGGTCAAGATTCGTTATTAGGAGTTGGACGCTCTTAATGAAAAGAGGCTAGAGGCCCAGCAAAACCTTGATCTCAATCAGGGGAGAATGAAGAGAGCCTTTGACAAGTCATTCAAGGTTCGCTCATTCACTCGTGGGGATCTAGTCTTAGCAGTCAAAAGACCGATTGTCATGTATGGACACCGTAATGGCAAGTTCGAACCTAAGTGGGATGGTCCCTTCATAGTCAAGAAAGTTTCTCCAAATGGAGCCTACATGTTAGCACATCCTGATGGAGAGGAGGCAATGCCCCATATTATTTCGTGATATTTATAGAAATACTACCCATGATTGTAAAAAGAAAGCAAACAAGAAGGGCCAAGCAAGCTTTACCTCTTTTTATTGCATTAAAAGGAGTTAAAAGTTACAATCAAAATCCCAATATTAGGGAGGTTACAAAGCTCTTGCATCTGAGGATAAGTGGATGGTTACAGGCCAAATAGAAGCACCCTCATCATGAAGAAGAAGCAAAACCACTTGCAAATCAGCTTCAATTCATCTGCCAGGTGTTCTCAAAGATGATGGTTACAAGAAAAAAAGAAGAAGCCAACCATTTCCGAGTCAACTTCAATTCATCAGACAAGGCATGGCTAACTTCCAGGAGAGGGAAGAAGTACCCTGATAGAGTCTACTTCCCTGGCAAGGAATTGGCCCATGATGGATTCCCTTCCTCCAAACCAACATGGATTTCACTGTTGTGTGGGAGGACTTGGTTTCCAACAAACCACAGTAACCGAGCCTTTTCATTTTCCATCACTCTCAACCCCCACAAGACATCACCGTCCATGATCATAGTCATGCGCAACCCAATGTCGCATGTAACCATCGCCATGCGTGACTCAATGCCACGTTTTACCATCCCCATGGGCAGGCTAATGCCACGTGCGACGATTTTCATGAGCGATATGTTACCAAGCATGGCTGTCGCAGTGAGAAGCTCAATGCCGTGTGAAGGCAGCACTGTATGCGACTTAATGTCACGCATGCCCTTATGCTCCAGTTCCCACTGTCTCCAATTCCCGGAGGCATTAACTCCCACTCCTTTTCTCCTTGGTAACGGTCAACCTTCTAGTCACTCTTCACCTCCTCGACCGTTACAGCCTCGCCACAATTTAGGTTCTCATCGGAATCTCTCTCATTGTCGGGAACTCACTCCTACTCGTTGGGAAACCCTTCCTCGTCTATTCCCTCTCTTCCACCGGTGACTAAAGCGGACGGAAAGCCACCAGAATTCCTGAAAAAGCTCCCCTCCTACAGGTTTTCCTTCTCCCTTCCTCACACTCCTCTATCTGTCGAAAAAATCGTAGAGTTTTTAGTAGAGCCCCTGTTGCTCCTCCTTCTCTTCCGATAAACAGAAGACCGTCAGAGTCCCTTGACCCTTCTGCAACTTGCCAGCAATCACGGAACTATCAGAAAATAACTGGAATTTCGGTAGAGTACCACTGTGACTCTCGCAGTTTCGCCAGAGTCTCGGTGAAGCCCTGAGAGGTTCCTTGTTCCCTGCTCAGAAGGTCTCAGTACTCTCTGAAGAAGTTTGCAAGCGCTCTGCGAAGACTCACGACCTGTTGATGTTTGCTGAAAATCTCCTGAACGCCTGCACTTTGTGAGTTTTGGTTGGGAAACTCTTGTCTGAAGTCTCTTAATGGATGCTCCGGCTCTCTCTCTAAAAAGCTCTCTTCATTATTTTACCTTTTGGTAAAACAGTAAAATGGGGTTTTACCCCCTTTTATACTCAACAGTGCCATGAAGTGCCACTCACAAGTTTGAAATGACGCTCTAGTCCTTGACTTCAGATGACGATAGGTTCAGGCTGGGGGGGGTCAAGCTCGAGGCCTGAATGCAAGTCATTGCTGCCATGCCTTATCGCCACGTGCTTCACAGGAGGCTATCCTTGCACGCTTCACAGGAGGCTATCACCGAGCGCTTCACAGGCGGCTATCACCGAGCGTTTCACAGGAGGCTATCGGTGCATAGGACATTGCCGTGCGCTTCTCCAAGAGTCGTTGCCCCGCTCTTCACCTAGGCCTAACACCATGCGCGGTCATCTAGGCTTAATGCCACGTGAATCATCCAAAAGTTAGCACCGTACGCATGCTACAACACTACCGACTGTGGATTTTTCTCACTTTCCTCAGAACATGACCCGTCATCCTTACAAGCAGGCCACCACTTTATATCCTCAGGGAGTCAAGTCTGTAGTTACAGCCCTATTCCCCATGGAGTCACAATCCTTACCCACACTCCGGTCCGTGCTGCGTGACCTTAAACTGTATAGCCGCGGTTTAGGTGCATGATCCTAAACTGCTTGGTCCAAACTACATGACCTTAAACTGTAGCGAAGGTCTAGTTGCATGACCTTAAACTACATGGTCCTAGCTGCAAGACTTTAAACTGCATAGCTATGGTCCAAACTAGATGACCTTAAACTGTATTGGAGGTTTCGTTGCACTACCATAAACTGCACAGTCCTCATTACATGACTCTAAACGGCATATCCCTGGTCCATCTGTATGACCTTAAACTGAAGTGCACGTCCTGACCGTATGATGTTAAAAGGCTTAGCGTCAGGGTCCAAACTATATGACCTTAAACTGTAGCGGAGGTCTAGTTGCACGACCTTAAACTGCATGGCCCTAGTTGTAGGACTTTAAACTGCATAGCTATGGTCCAAGCTACAAAGACTTTAAAATTTTTTCGAACATAATCCATTCACATGACTTTAAAGCTTGAAATGGGTGTCACTATCCCTGATGGAGTTACACCTCTGCTCTCGACTGTAGTTCCCAATAAAGCTGCATGCAGGCCACTGTCCCTCATCCCTAGTAGCAGTCACATCCCTATTGCAACCCATTATCCCCATGGAGTTATGGTCATTCTTATCTTTTCAATCCCCAGCAGGGTTGTATCGATGCCCCGGTAAGTCATTCTCAGTGGCGTCATAACAGACCATTGCTTATTATCCCCATGGAGTCATGCTTACCCCATTAATCCCCTATGGGTTGTCGCACACCAAGCTATCCCCACCGGTTGGGTTACTTTCCCACGAGCCATGGAGTTTCATCTTTTACCTTAGGGAGTCATAATTGTCCCCTAATCCCTAGGAAGTTTGCTTCTCCTTCTATACCTCGTGCTGGGTTTAAACCATTCTTATCTCCAAGGGAGTCAAATTACTATACCCAACCTATTCTTCATGGAACTTCACCTACATGGTGACCCATACTCCGGTCCGTCTTGCATGACCTTAAACTGTATAGCTGCGGTCTAAGTGCATGACCCTAAACTGAATGGTCCAAACTACATGACCTTAAACTGTAGCGAAGGTCTAGTTGCATGAACTTAAACTTCATGGTCCTAGTTGCATGACTTTAAACATCATAACCATGGTCCAAGCTTTATGACCTTAAACCATAGTGCACTGGTTAGGTACCTAGATCTCGCTCTCATGATCTGGATGATCTGGCGCACGTATCCCGGGTTTCTGGTGAACCCAAGATTTGAGATCGCTTTCTCAGAACCTTGCTCAAAAGTAAGGGTAGGTATACCAACCGGTGAGAGAGGAATTTAAGGTGGACTCAGGACTTACTCAGGCTGGCTCACGTGCGCACCCTCTTAGATCACAAAGAAAGCCCCCCCACTACTTTAGCTGGTTCAGAATTTCCTCCCTTGACTTACAATGCTCTTGTTTTCTACACAACACTTCTATGGTTAATTTGTAAGATAAGTGGGTCAAAGAGACCCACCCTTGTCTTAAGACAACGTACGTTTATGCGAGAGGGTGATGAAGCATAAGGTTTAAATAAAGATAGAAAAGAAAAGAAAACTTGATGAAGAGGCGATACTAGCATGACAGTCGGGAAGTTATTGACTCGGAGTGGTAGCAAGATGGGCTTGGTTCTCAAGACCAGCACGGCGGTAATACTACTTGAAACTGAGACAGATATGGTAGTGCTAGGCTAAATCTACCCTCAGTCAAGTGAAAAGACAAAAGAGAATGAAAAGACGACACGATACGGTAGAGAGATGAGGTCCCGATGGTGCTAGGCATTGCCACTCACGATAGTGGAGTAGCAGCGTTCTGGCCCTTGGGTGGCGGTCGACGCTACTGCTCATGGTTAGAGAGTGAAAAATGAACTACAGACGACACTAGGTGTCACCGTTGGCAACATAAAAAGACAACACGCCCCCATGCGGGCTGTGATAGTCTCTGATGTAGCGTGCGATGGTGGTCGTTCATGAAGCGCACTGTGGTAAACCTCACGAGACGCACGATGAGAAGTGTGGGACACAGGAAGGATGATGATGAACGCCGAATACGTGAAGGACACTTCGCAAATGGCGATAGGCGTTGCCGAGGCCTCTAGAAGGCGGTGAAGGGTATCACCATCTACTATAGTCGCGCAATAGGGAAAGACCTCTACGGGCCACAACAGGTTTCACCGTTTGGATTCTTCATTGAGATCTCTAAGCTACATCTGTGGATGGTGATGGCCATGCCTATAGGCCTCACTGGATGAAAGAGATAGAAGAAAAGACAGAGAAGGAGACTCGGCATTGTGCTGCCATCGCCATGCGCGACCTGTGTGACCTCAAGGGAGGCATGCACGATACTGTCACTGTAATGCATAACCCCTGCAAGGAACTCAGATAGAGAAGAGAGAGAAGAGAGGAAAGAATATAGAGGGAAGAAGAAAAGGAAAAGAAGAGCGAAGATTTACCTTGAACCTAATCGTATCGGTCAAAATGTTTCTCTCACCTCACTCTCACTCTTAAACGTGACCTAACAATGAGAAGAAAGTGGAACTTGTATTAAGGAAAAACTCTCTCTTTTTGTGAAAGGTTGAGTCCTCTAGTGCGTACAATGTTGGTACATATATAGAATTTTCCCCAAACATGTGTGGATGATCAAAATTGACCCTAATAGCTAGAAATTAAGATTAAATTGAATTAAAAGAAATTAGAAAATAGGGTACAGAATGATAGATTTGCCTCTTCCTAACAATTCATGAAATTTCAGAACAGTCCCTGTGTTCCCAGAACAGTCCCTGTGTTGCCCTGACAATTCATGGCCGATCTGAGGTCGTTCTGATGCCCGATTGATAGTAAGATGATTATTTTATTGTAGGGCTCATCGTGGTGATCGATTTGATACCAACTTCAAGCCATGGATCGTGTTTTAAGTGCACGATAATGTGACGTGAAATTTGAATGGATCTTGAAACTTCAGATCGATAATGTACTTGTTCCTTGATTTTTTTGATGATTTCTTCACTGAATTACACTGAGCATGTTGTTACGATAGCGGGGCAAGAAACGCAGCTCGATTTCGTGCCCGATCAAAGATTTTGCAACTTTGGAATTTTGGCTGGAATCTGAAATTTTGGCGATGGAATATATAGTCGCTTCATCAGCTTTATATGCAAAATCCGATCATTCATCATGTACGGGGTTCGGGTCAGTGATAGCCCAAGACGTTAGCACACGATGGAATTGGTCTCGCGACGATCGGGATCGCGAGCGGCATGATCTGGCCGCTTGAGCGAGGAACAAAACTACTGAATTTCTTGCAGTTTCTTCATGGACTTCTCTCTAGCTTTTCTTCGCGCTCAGGTGTCGTCACGGGGAGTGTCGAATTGCTCGTCTTGACTAGACGAACATGCTCACCAAATTTGAGCACGATCCGACTTGGGATGAATGAGATATGAGCGTCGAAAGTCACTGGTCGTGACTGTCCCTTCCATGGTGTGGAGTTACAGGGTGGCCGCACGGAAATAGCATGCGGCCCCTCTTGCTTTGCTCTTTTGCCTATAACTTCCTGGAGTGTCCGTTCGAGCTAAAATTTGACCCCTAATGGTTTTCAACCTTGCCGGATCCAATGGTCATGGTCCCATAGTAATTTGAGACACTAAAAATGTAGCTCGAGTTATAGGGGCCATTTCCGGGTGCAAGAGGCTGATTCTGCTGGAACTGTTTCTCAGTCTGCACTGCCTCAGACATGTCGGAATATGACGAAACTTGGCAAGAGACTTTTAAGAGACCTTATGAAGATCTTGGCTAATTTTAGTCGGCATTGTTTGTTGCTACACCAGGTTTGCTTTTGGTACTCAGGGTATATCTGTAGGTCCCATTTAGCAGGGTCCAGTCAGAGGCTTCTGTCCTGTCCCAAAATTCTAATCCCATGTAGGCTAGGGGGTTTTGACGAGACTTATCCTGAAGCCTGTGGCAGGTTAGACGCTGGCTTCATCAGTTTCTTGCCTTCGTGATGGTCCTTAGCATTTCTAGATGGATATTGTAGTCATCATCCTCACCCTCAAGGACTGCTGTTGTTGTTGAACTGTGGAGATCTTATACGGCTCTCACCTCCTAATGAGCCATGATTGTTGAGAGATCTTATGCGGATCTCACACCCTAATGAGCCATGTGGTGTTGCGATTGGATGGTGGCTTTTGAGGATTTTAGGCAGGCCTCATTAGCCAGGATTGTGACTATTGGAGATTGAGTGTCGGCTAAGGCAGTGGTCGTGCGTCAGCCTATCTTGTTAGTCCGAGCACCCTTTTGTGGGTTTTCACTTGAATAGGGGAAGTGGCACTGTGAAGACGATTTTCACCAACTTCTACTATTTCTGGGCTCTTTTACCAATGACCAGCGGTCATGTCCACCCTTTTCATACGTTTTTACTCACAATGCCCTTTTGGGGTTTTCACCAAGCCTAGATTTTGTTTTTCACGAAACTCTCTTGCTCATGGTTTCGTGACCATGTCTGTCCATCATTTTTACTCATGGTATTCCCTTATCAGGTGTATACCATGCCCTTTTTTTTCATGTGAAGGTGTATTTAGAGTCGTGCCTTCGAAACCTGTGCGAAGCCTTTTAACATCATGCGGCTAAGATGTGCACTATAGTTTAGGGTCATACAGCTGGACTGTAGTGGTGGTGAATGGCAGTTTGTGGAGGCCAAAGAGTGAGCTTAGTGATGACTTTGACTCACTTGGGAAGATGGCATGAAGTTGCCTTGTGAAGAGTTGATGATGGATGGATGGTGGGTGAGCAATGGTGACCCACTAGCTGACGGTGAGTATGGCTTGTGGAAGGTTCCGCCTTTTGGTGAGCATGGGTAAGACTCATTGGAGGAAAAGATGGTAATGATGATGAAGGTGATGCATGCACAAGAATGGGCAGGCTAGGAAGGCGTGCGTGAAGATGCACATAAAGGTCATGTGCGCGTATGTAGGCTCACCGCGGAGGAAATGGAGGTGGTATGTGCACATGAATTGGTCGTTTAGGGAAGACGTGCGCAAAGATGTACGTAAAAGCTGTGTGCGCTTATGTGGGGGTGTCTTTAAGGTCATACCTCTTGAACCTGGGGAAAGCAGTTTAACGTCATGTGGCAAGGGCGTGCACTATAGTTTAGGGTCATACAACTAGACCGTGGTTATGCAGTTTAAAGTCATGCAACTAGGACCATGCAGTTTAAGGTCATGCAATGAGACCTCCGCTACAGTTTAAGGTCATATAGTTTGGACTTGGGCTATGCAGTTTAAGGTCATGCAACATGGACTAGGGCTGTGCAGTTTACGGTCATGTAGTATAGACCAGTGTGTGAGTCGTCATGTAGGTCAAGCTACATGGGGGATGGGTTGTGGATAGCAATCTGACTCCATGGGAATAGAGATAGTTAAGGCTATACACAAGTGAGAGGTTTAGATCGAGATGGCGGCATTCGAGGAGTGGCCAACGGACATGACTTCCCCGAGGATTAGGAGGTCAGTGTGATCTCTTGGGGATAATGAGCAATGGCATGCATGTGACTCTGTTGAGGATGACAAGCAAGAGCATAGATGAACCTCATGAGGTTGAGAGGATAAGAAGGCCCCTAAACTCCCTGAGGATAGTGGGTTGTACTAAGACGTGACTCTTACTGGGATGTTGGTGTGAAACAAACCCATTAGGGGTTAAATGGGTAGGTATGACTCTAGCACACATCTAACTCCACTGGGGATGGTGATGAAATACTCTTTCAGTGAGGAGGTGTTCTATCTCTCGATTGGAGTTGTGCATATGGACCCTTAGTCGTGTCGTGTGTTACAGTTTTCAGGTCTTGTAGCTTGGACCATGGCTCTGCAGTTTAAAGTCATGCGGCTAGGACCGTGCAATTTAAGGTCGTGCAAGTAGACCTTCGCTACAGTTTAAGGTCGTATAGTTTGGACCATGGTTGTGCAATTTAAGTTCATGCAGCATGGACCGTAGTTGTACAATTTTGAGTCATGAGACAAGGATTATGAATTTTAGGGTCGTGCAACTAAACCTTCGCTACATTTTAAGGTCATATAGTTCGGACTGTCGTCGTATAGTTTTGAGTCGTGCAACAAGCCCTATTCAGTTTAAGGTCATACAACTAGACTATCGCTACAGTTTAAGGTCATATAGTTTCAGACGGTGCAGTTTATGGTCATGCGTCTGGACCGTGGTCGTATAGTTTTGAGTCATGAGACAAGGACTACGCAGTTTAAGGTCATGCAACTAGACCTTCGCTACAGTTTAAGGTCATATAGTTCGGACCGTGCAGTTTAAGGTCGTGCATCAAGATCATGGTCATACAATTTTGAGTCATGAGATAAGGATTATGCAGTTTAAGGTCGTGCAACTAGACCTTCGCTACAGTTTAAGGCCATATAGTTCGGACTGTGCAGTTTAGGGTCGTGCATCTGGACCATGGCGTGGTGAGGGAATTTGACTTCATGAGAAGAAGAGCCATCACAGGAGGCCGGATTCTCGAGGAGTGAGGCTGCGGTGCAGGGGATGAACTTCCTAAGAGTACATGATGATGGTTCAGTTGCGAGTGCCATGGCGTGTGCGTGGCACTAAGTGTCGGATGGCGCACACGGCATTAGGCCCCTTGGTGAAGCGTGTGACAGTGGCCCTTAGCAAAACACGTGGCGATAATTCATTCAATGATGCGTGTGACGATGGCTCTTAACGAAGGCGCGCGAGGATGACCCTTTGATGAGGGCACGCGATGATGGCCTCTGACAGCACGCAATGATGACCCTTTGACGAGGGCACGCGGTGATGGCCTTTGAGGAGGGCACGCGGTGATGGCTTTTAACGAAGGCACGTGGTGATGGCCTTTGATGAAGGAGCGCGATGATAGCCCTCTAGGTGAAGGGCACGACGATAGCTCTCTCGGGTCTCGGGCTTGACCCATGGCAAAGGTTTTTTGGCGAAGGTTTTTCGGCGAGAACTTCTCGGCAAAAATTTGCAAAGACATGCTGTTAGGAGCTTTTCTGGCAAGATTCAGGAGGTGACGAAGCTTTGTGCCATGATTGCAAATCTTTTTGGGAAGTGCTGAGGCTTTTTGAGCAAGGAATATGGCTTCTCGGGGCCTTAGCAGGATTTGTAGAGGTGCCCTGCTGGGGTTTGAATGCTTCTTCGGTTGTTCTTCTGCTGCAGGGGAGATTGCAGTGAGTTTTGAGGGCTCTATAGGTCCTCTGGTTATTGGAGGAGGAGGGAGAACAGCAGTGGGATCACTAAGAACTCAGCAGAATTTTGGTGAGTTGGTGGTAAACTCGCTGAAGTGGGAAGAGCATGGAGATGGGAGATCTGCAGGGTCTCAAGGAAGGCTTCTGATGATTCCAGTGGTTTTCTCCTAGTTCTGGCAACGAGTGGAAGGCAGGGCAAGGTTTTCCTCGTGGACGGGAGTGGATTCCTGGCGAGGTGGGGAAACGTCGGTGGGAACTCAAAGGGTTGGGGGATGAGAAGGTGGACGTTCGCCACGGGCAAGTAGCTGGGGAAATCCAAGAAACACAAGGGTTAATTCCCTCTAAGAATTGGGGATGGTGGGAACCGAGGTACGTTAAGGTCATGTGCGACATTAAGTCATATGCGACGCCACCTTCACATGTCCCTAGGCCACCTACAGTGATAGTCCGTTCAGGAGCATGCTGGTCATGGTTTTGCCATGGTGATGGTATAACGCGACATTGTGTTTCTCAAGACAATGGTTGCGCATGGTGTTGAGTCACGTGCAGCGATGATCATGGATGGTGATGTCTCGTGGGGGTAAAGAGTGATGGCAAATGAGAAGGCTGTGCCATCGCAGTCTGTTGAAAGCCAAATCCTCCGGCACAGCTGTGAAGTCCATGTTGTTCCGTCATGGGCCGGTCCCTTGGAAACCATCCATGCCTTGTGAGATGAATTGAAGCTTACTCGAAAATGGTTGGCTCCTTCTTTTGGCCTGTAACCCTCCTTTTGGTGGGAGTGAAGCTAACTTCTCCAAGTGGTTTTGCTTCTTCTTCATGAGGAGAGAATTTCTTTGGTGGGTTTGCTTCTTCTTCATGAGGGAGAAATTTCTTTCTTGGGTTTGCTTCTTCTTCATGAGGAGAGTGTTTCTTTTTGGCCTTTAGCCGTCCTCTTATCCTCAAATGCAAGAGCTTTGTAACTTCCCTAGTAATGGGCCTTTGATTGTAACTTCCAACTCTTTTTAATGCAATGAAAGAAACAAACTTCTTTTGAACTGTCTTGATGTTCTTCTTTTCCATTTCCTTCTTTTCTTGCTGCACATATCGCCTTTTAGGGATACATCAAGGATAATACTTCTTTAGGTATCGTCCATTGATAAGGGGCATCGCCTCTCCTCCATCTGAGTTTGCCAGTACATAGGACCTGTTTGGCGAGACCTTTTTAACTATGAACGGACCTTCGCATTTGGGCTCAATTTTTCCTTTGCGACGCTCATGCATAACAATCAGTCCCTTGACTACTAAACTTGATCCCCACGATCGAATGAGCAAACCTTGACATACTTTTCAATGACTCTCTTCATTCTTCCTTGATTGAGCTCGAGATTCTGCTAGGCCTCTGGTCTCGTCTCATCAAGGGCATCCAACTCTTGGTAACGGAGCTTGGTCCTCTCATTTTCAGTCAGTCCCTGATGTATAGTGACACAGAGTGAGGGTATTTGAACCTAGAGGGGCAAGACCGCCTCACCTCCGTAGACCAAGGAATAAGGAGTAGAGTTTGTAGCATACTTAGTGGTGGTGCGATAAGCCAATAGAGTTTCAAGCAGTTTCTCATGCCAATTCTTCTTTGATTTTGAAACCGACTTCTAGAGCACCCGCACAGAGCTTTGTTGAACCCTCAACTAATCCATTGGCTCGAGGGTAGTACATAGTCGAGTACTTCCACTCGAAGCCAAACTGGTTGACCAGGTGATCAACATGATGGCTTCTGAACTGAAGCCACATTGGTTATCCAGTCCGGAACTCCGAATTGGTAGATGATGTGATGATGCACAAAGTTGGCTATCACAGTCCCTGGAACTTGCTTGAGATCGATCGCTTCAGCCCACTTGGAAAAGTATTCCGTTGCCGCCAAAATGAAGGCATAGCTCAAGAAATAAGGGGGATCGATGGTCCTACAATGTCCATACTCCATTGGAAAAAGGGCCACTATGTCATTGTAGGGTGGAGAGGCTCCAGGGGTTGATGAATGAGGCTTGAGTGGATCTGGCACACCTGGCATCTTTTGGCATAGTTTTGGGCGTCAGCCACCATGGAAGGCCAGTAATAGTCGAGTCTGCATATGCGTTCATAGAGCTTAGGGCAGGACTGATGCAGCTCACAAATACCCGAGTCCACTTCTTCGAGTACTTTGCTTGCCTCTTGTGTATTGACGCATCTGAGGAGAATTCCATCAAATAACCCAAGAAAGAGGACATCTCCATCGAGAAGAGTGTACTTGGTGGACATCCGTCATATGTCGTTGCGTTCCGCCCGATCTTGAGGTAGCCTTCCATGCTTTATGAAGTCCATGATAGGCGCCCTCCAGTCCTCTACTTGTTTAACCTCTGCACACATTAGGTCGAAGAATTCAGGCTCTTGCTCATTGACCTTGTATCCTTTTCCTTGGGACATTTCTTGCTCTTCCTCAACGACATCCTTAGCTACGAGGAGTGCCCTAAATGGGTAAGGCAGGCATTCAGGGAAGACATCCCTCGTCATCTGCGTCAACTTCGGCTCTTAAGTCAACGTGTCTCCATTCGGCTACCCAGACTGGAGTGGGCCCTGATGAAGACAATTGAATGGTGGCACTAAGCTTTGAGAGTGCATCAACCTATGATTTTAGCCTTCTAGGGATATTAACTCAGGGAGAAATCATTGAACTGGGCCATGTAGGATTAGGTCGTGTCATGATAAGGCTTGAGGGTATCTTTCCTTACGTCATAAATCCCCTTAAGCTGTCGGATGACCAGCTTAGAGTCACCAAAGATGTCCAAGTCTAGCTCTTGGGCGATTTCCAATCCGATTATGAGGGCTTGATACTCGGCCTAGTTATGAGGAAACACCTCAGCAAGTGTGAAGGATAGGGGGATCATTCTGACATCGGGAGTTAAGAACACAACTTCAGCACCCCCTCTATCTGACTGGAATGCTCTGTCAAAGTACATTTCCCATGGCTGAGTTTGCGCCCTACAGAAAACTTCTTCATCTGGGAGGTCGTTCGACATGGGAGATTCTAAAAGAACTAGGTGAGCTGTGGGGAAGTCTGCTAGTGCTTGACCTTTGACTGCCTTTTATGGTACATACATGATGTCGAACTCCGTCAGCAATGATGCCTACTTGGCTAAACGTCCTAACAAGCATGGCCGGGTCATAAGGAACTTGACCGGGCCGCCTTGGAGATTAACTTGACCTCGTGACCGAGCAAGTAATGGTAGAGCTTCTGTACTGCAACGATCAAGGCTAGGCACATCATATTGATGGGAGGGTAATTCTTCTCGGCCCCTTGCATTCTAAGGCTGAGATAATCGAGCGTTGTCACTTTCCCCCCATCATTGTTTCTGTGCTAAGAGTGCCCCAAGTGACTGATCAAGAGCTGTCACGCACATGATGAGAGGCCTTCCCAACACTGGTGTAGAGAGAACTAGAGGATTCAATAAGTATTGCTTGATGTCATCGAGTGCAGCTTGGCACACCTCATCCCATATGAAGGGAGTGTCCTTCTTTAGGAGATGTGAAAAGGGTTTGCATCGCCATGAAAGGTTCAAGATGAACCTTTGAATGTAAGCGAGCTGTCCTTGGAGAGATTGTAGTTCATGGAGGGTTGCAGGTGGTGGCATGTTCTGAATTGCCTTAATTTTGATTAGCTCGATCTCTAGTCCTCGATACCTCATGGTGAACCCTAAGAACTTTCCTGAGAGTATGCCGAAGGTGCATTTTAAGGGGTTCAACTTGAGTTGCTGACGCTGCAGTCGTTCGAATACCTTTTTAAGGTCTTGTATGTGGGCGTCCTTTGTTTCAGATTTCACAACCAGGTCATCCACATAGCACTCGCCCTCCTTGTGGATTATGTCCTTGAAGATGGTCATCATGGCATTCTTTAACCCAAAAGGCGTCACAGTGTAGCAAAAGACGCCTTTTGGGGTCAAGAACGCAGTGGCCTCCTCATCTTCTGGTGCCATCCTGATTTGATTATAACCGAAATACCCATCCATAAATGAGAAGATTTGGCAATGAGCTGTGGTCAACATCTCAATGAATGGGAGGGGGAAGTCACCCTTGGGGAAGGCAGTGATCAAATCACGGAAGTCAATATGAACCTTGATTTGGCCATTCTTCTTCTTGACTGAGACAAAATTTGCCAGCCATTTTGGGTTTTTGACTTCACGTATGAATCCTGCTTACATGAGCTTGTTCACCCCAGCATCGATCTGCATCTGGAGGTCGGGTCTAAACCTTCTTGATTTCTACTACATGGGTTTGATGGTTGGATCAATACCAAGGTGATGGACAAGAATCTGAGGGTCTAGACCGGGCTATTCATGATAGTGCTAAGTGAAGACATCCCGATTTGATCGGAGGAGGGAGATATAACTTTCTTTCTCCTCTGGGGACATTTTGCTGAGATAAAAGTCGGCCTTAGGTCAGCTACATCCCCTAGGTTGATCTCTTCGAGCTCATCAGCCGTGGCCTGATCGCCTTCTTCCCACTCTTCTGGAGCTTCCTAGAGTTCCTCGTCAGGAGACTCACCAAGATTTTCATTGACTTTGAATGTAGATGCCCATGATCTGGACATCTCGTCTTCTAGGAGGGGCACAATGTGGGAGAGTACCGGTCTCCGGCTAGTCCAGGCGATGGAAGGGTCAGCTTTGAACCGGGAGTCCATGACCTCGTGACTGGGATCATTTGGTGGTTGCCTCGAGCTAGGTGACGCTTCATGCACCTAGATCATGTGGCAAGCCTCGTGCGAGTAGGAACGTGAAGATGACTCGATTTTTTCTTGGGTTGGCAGGACGTCCGCGGCTATTTAGAATCCAGCCATCTGGGCCAGCATCTCTCTGAGGCGCTCTTGTTGTGGCTGGGTGAGGCTAGTGTCTTCAAACTCTTTGTTTAGAGTGTCGGATGTCTGGGCACCGTCGAGCTGCACCTGAGCAGCTTTTTACGTTGTCGCCAGAATTGGATGTGTCCAGGGGATATTTTAGGTCTTGCCCCGGGTTTGACCGTCGTGGGGGCTTTTAGCGTCGTCACCCATATTGGGAGAATCTTGAGTTATTGGTGACTCAGTGATGTCCACTTGATTGGACGAAAGGACGAGGCGAGCTGTGTCTGGGATAAAGTTTTGCAACGTCGGCAATGGACGAAGGGGCCTGAGGAATTCTTCCTCGATTGGTGGTCGAGGAGGATGATTCCTTCGACGGGCCGACCTAGGTGCCTACCATCTCCTTTGGGATCCTTGACAGGGTGTCTAGACCACCCTATCAGGCTGGTGAGTAGCCCTAGCTTGGTAGACTGCCTCACATTTCAAGGATTTGAGCCTACTCCTTCCAGGGTTGAGAGGTCGAAGGCTCTGAAGGGTCCAATGTATACTCAAGAGGGGTTGGTAGAGTGGCTTCCTTTGAAACAGGAGCGACAACATGGACGTGTTCTGAGACAGCCACACAAACAATGTGGCCGTCCTGGACTTTCTCCATGACTATAGCTTCGAACCCAGAGCATTCATTGAATTCATGGCCCTATACTTGGTGATATGGGCACCAAACATTTTTCGTACCCTAAGCAAGACGCCTCGGCTGCCCGGTGGGCTTGGGAGTGACAAGGCCTTGTTGTAGCATTGCCTTGAAGAGGGCCTGCAGAGGGTCTAGCTCAGTGCTTCCTTGGGCTTGAGTCAGAAGGTCTTCTTGCTCATATGGAAGAGGGACTTGAGGGTGTCCTTTTGGGTATCTTTGAACTTCTTGGCACTGTTGCATCTTCTCTGCCAAGACCTTATGGAAGCCAATGCATTCGCTGATGTCATGGCCTCGTATGTGGTGAAATGCGCACTAGAAGTTCTCGATTTCTGGAGGCAGAAACTTGGGCTGCCTGGCTAGCTTGGTAGTCACGATCCCTTCTTCTAGCATTATGGAGAAAAATGCACGCAGGATAATGGGTGCCCCGTCGTCCTCTTGGATCATCACTATGTGAGAAACCTCAGTTGCCCCAAACGTTTTCTTCAACTCTTTGAGCTTTATTTGACCCTTGTTGATAAGGGGCTTCGATCGTGTCGTTGAGCTTATAGTAGTCGTAAGTGGGATGGCATACCCTCCTATCATAGGCATAGTACTTCTCATTTGCCTCCTGCCCAACCTACTCTACAGTGTTGGCCTTCGACAACTGTATCATGTTCTGTTCTAGCAACAGTTGAAGTAGTGAAATCGTCCACTCTGTGTCGAAGGGGTAAACCTTAGTCATGTGCTAGGATCAGTAGTTGTTTCGCTTAGAATTTTTAGGAGGTGGGACACTATTGTAAGACTGTTGCTTTCCCCCGACCGGAGATGCCTGTGCCTTGGAAAGGTCCAGGGTTTAGGGAACCGCGCTTTGGGGTCAGCCACGATGACAACTGCACTGATTACTACCTTTTGGCTTCCCCGACTATTGGAGCGAGAGTTTGAGCTGACAGGTTCTTAATGAGGGTTGCCATGATGCTTGAATAATCGCTCAATACTAACTACCTTGGAGATTAGCTCTGACATGGAGGGTGGATTGGATGCCTCGACATGTAGAGCGATCTCGAGAAGCATATTCCGTACACAGGTCTAGACCGCTTCCTTCTCGGTCATGGGAGTGGCATGGAAGGTTGCTAACTCTCTCCAGCGGGAGATGAACTTGTCAACCGGCTCACTAGGGTCATGCATCAGGGTGAGGAGTTTGATGATCTCCAATTTCCTTTGGACTTCGTAGAAGCGATTGTAGAACAACTGCTCTATCTCTTGCCATGTGTGTACCGAGTAGGGAGGCAACAGAGCATATCACTGGAAGGCTGACCCTTCAAGAGTTTCAATGAACTGGTGGAGGAGGAGTCATCCGTTAGTTGCCGTCTCTCGACAGGCCACCTGGAAATGAGTAGTATGCTAGTGCGGAGATGTAGTACCATTGAACATGGGAAGCTTCCCCTTTTGATAGTTCGGAGGGAAGGGTCCTTGGTCTATGTATGTAGGGTACGACTTTTGAAAGAGCGGCATCTCCTGCATGCTTAGGACCTTGTTCTTGAGGCTACTGGCCACCATAGCATCTATGTCGGTTTGGGAGACCCCGCAAAAGGTAGAACTATCTTGGGAGGTTGATGGAGAAGTTTTCCTTTGAACTGTGTCCTCACCCGTAGGGGAATCGGTCGAAGAAGGGGACCTGGAGGTCTCTAGATGTTCCATCTTTCCAAGGATGGCTTACATCATTTCCTCGAACTTGTTCATTCGCTCCTCCTAAGCGTTCTCTGGGTCATTGATCGTCATGACATTGACTGTCTCTTCTGGAGGGTCAAAGCATGGCGGGTCAGTGGACTGCCGCGGTTAGCGAGTGGTGCATGGCAAGTTTGTCTGGAGGGATTGGGCCTGTCCCACTGGACTCAGGCCTTGTATGCCGATCTTGTGAGGACCGGTTCTTGACGGTCTTGGGACCGTGGTTTCTGTGTAGTGACGACCTAGCAATACTCTTGGACTTGGTCAGGCTCTCGAGTTCAGAGAGGGAAAAAGGGGTTATGAGGCTGGAGGTCATCAAAGGTGGTGGCCTCGACTGCCTTGGAGGCTTCTTTGGTCAGGATATGAAGACCTCTCTTCTGCTTAACCCTGAGACGGTTGTGGACTTCACTCCATAACCGAGCCTAAGTCCTGGACTGTCCCACCTTCTTCAAACACGCAAGGACCATGTCTATGAGTTCGAGCAGGGAGTGGGATCCAAGGACGGAAGGCAGCCTGGGTTTCTATCTTGGAGGTTGTAGGCTTTTGTCTGACATCAGGCCTGTATCAGCAACAACTGGTTTTCTTATGGGACTGTTCATGATGCTCATATCAATCTATTATACGCCTCTGCATCTAGCAAGGGCTGGTCGCGTTAGCGCCCTTGCTTCTCCTTGCACCGCTGCTGCCGTTTGTAGGTTCAACCCATGTCTCACCCTGGTCGTTTGTAGGACCGACCCATGCCTCAGCCTCAGGTCAACTATGCCGTTTGTAGGACCGACCCATGCTTTACCTGATGCTAGCTCAAGATGGTATTCTTAGGGAAGACCTTTGAGTACCAAGGCTCGAGGTGTTTGCCTGGCGTCTAGAGAGTGATAGAGAAAGAGCTGGTTCACGACTCCGTTTGAGTTGAGGTCCGAAAGGAACCTGCAAAGATGGTGCGTGTGCACCTTAGAGTTAGCTGTCTAGGTGACTTAGAGGTCGACCTGGGCCTGGTCAATGGGTTCGACCTGAGGAGGTCGAGACCCATGAGCTTGTGTCTGTGAGGAGTGAGGTAGAAGCCCATCTCTCACAGGGTGAAGCTGTGTGTGTTGAGAGGGAGGACGAAGTGGTCGACCCTTATGTGCTCGAGGTGGCGTAGAGCTAGCGCTGCCTCGGGCTGTGCAAAGCAAATGCATGGCGCATTCAGGGTCCGACCTGAGAAGGCCTAGCCTTGGATGTGAGCTTAAGGCAACGTGAGGGTTGCCTCAAGGTGCAGCTCGAGTGGATGGACCATGAGCCCTTGGATGTGTGCTTGGGGTGAAGATCTCAGGTGTGGAGGTTCAGGGTGGTGAAGGAGCATAAGGGGCTGGTTTTCGGGAAACCTCAGGAGCGACGGCAACTCGCTTACCTTTCGCTCGAGTTATGGGGGAGCCTTCCTACGTGCCTCATCAATATGACCAGCAAGAGACTTGCCGGTAGCAGGGTATGCTATGTGTGGTGGCAGATGTGCCACCTATGCAAGACGCCATGGTGGAGGGTCCACCAGGGCGAGGCAGCGGGGAGGCAGGGATGTTTATGTCCCCTATCGCACCGATCCAAGTGAGAACCTGGGAGCCAATCCGTGAGTCCTGACTCAGGAGGAGAGTAGGGAAGGAAGCTCAAGTAGTTCGCTTCCCTGGACAGTCACAAGTGCGGGATAAGGAGGTCCCCGATTCGGATGAATGAGTTGAACAACCCAGGTGCCATAGAAATTAATGTAGAGAGTAAAAGAGAATACTGGTCAAACAAGAGCAAGCCGACTAAGGGATAGTATGTCCCTAGTGGAGTCGCCAAGCTGGTTAGGTGCCTCGATCTCACCCTAAGGATCTGGATGATCTGGTGGTACATATCTCGGGTTTCTAATGAACCCGGGATTTGAGATCGCTCTCTCAGAACCTTGCTTGAGAGCAAGGGCAGTTATACCAACCGATGAGAGAGGAATTTAAGGTGGATTCATGACTTACTAGGGCTGGCTTGCGTGGGTGCCCTGTTAGTTCACAAAGAAAGCACCCCGGTTGCTTTAGCTGGTTCGGAATCGCCTCCCTTGACCTGCAATCCTCTTGTTTTCTGCACAACACTTCTATGGTTAATTTGTTAGACAAGTGGGCCAAAGAGACCCACCCAAGTCTTAAGGCAACGTACGTTCATGCGAGAGGGTGATGAAGTGTAAGGTTTAAAGAAAGAGAGAAAAGAGAAGAAAACTTGACGAAGAGGTGAGACTAGCATGACAAACGGGAAGTTATCGACTTGGAGTGGTACCAAGCCGGGCATAGTTCTCAAGACTAGCACGGAGGCAATACTACTCTAAACAGAGACTGATATGGCGGTGCTAGGCTAAGTCTACCCTCAATCAAGTGAAAAGAGAAAAGAGAGTGAAAAGAAGACATGAGACGGCAGAGAGATGAGGTCCCGATGACGCTAGCCGTCACCACTCACGATCATGGAGTAGCAGCATCGTGGCCCTTGGGCGGCGCTCAACGCTACTGCTCATGGATAGAGAGTGAGAAATGAACTACATGCAGTCCTATGTATCGCCATTGGCAACATAAGAAGAAAGTGGAGCCCCGCGCGGGCGGCGACAGTGTCTGATGAAGCGTGCTGTGATGCTCATTCATGAAGTGCATGGCGGTAATCGTCACGAGATGCACGACGATAGGCATGGGACGCAGAAAGGAAGGCGATGAACGCCGAATACGTGAAGGACGCTTCCCGGACTGCGATAGGCATTGTCGAGGCCTCTAACAGGCGATGAAGGGTATCATCGTTGACTATAGATGCGCAACAGGGAAAGACCCTTGCGGGCGGCAATGGGTTTCACCATCTAGATTCTTCACTGAGACGTTAAAGCTACGTTTATGGACGGCGATGGGCAACACCGTCTACAAGCCTCATTGGACGAAAGAGATAGAAGAAAAGAAGGAGAAGGAGACTCGCGCATGGCGTTGCCATCTCCATGTGCGACCTGTATGACCTCAAGGGAGGCATGCATGGCACTGCCATTGCCGTGCATGACCCTTGCGAGGAACTCAAATGGAGAAGAGAGAGAAGAGAGGAAAGAATAGAGAGGGAAGAAGAAAAGGAAAAGAAGAGAGAGAAGATTTACCTTGAACCTAAGGGTAACAGTAAAAAAATTTCTCTCACCTCACTCTCTTTCTCAAACGGGACTCAAAAAATGAGAAGAACGAGAAGCTTGTATTAAGTAAAAACTCACTCTTTTTCTGAAAGGTTGAGTCCTTTGGTGCATACATTGCTGATACGTATATAGAATTTGCGTCAAACATGGGTGGATGATCAAAAGTAATCCTAATTACTGGAAATTAAGATTAAACTGAATTAAAAGAAATTAAAAAATAGGATGCAAAATGACAAATTTGCCCCTTCCTAACCATTCGTGGAATTTCATAATAGTACCTATGTTGCCCTAAAACTTGCATGATCTTACATGGCTGATCTGAGGTCGTTTTGGTTCCCGGTTGATCGTAAGATGTTTTTTTTCTTATGGGGCTCGGCATGACGATCAATTTGATGCAAACTTTGAGCCATGGATTGTGTTTTTCGTGCACGATCATGTGACTTGAAATTTCAATGGATCTTGAAACTTCGGATCGATAATGTACTCATTCCTTGATGTTTTTTGGTGATTTCTTTGCTGAGTTACACTGAGCATGCCGTTACGATTGCCAGGCAACAAACACAACTTGATTCTATGTCAAAGCGAAGATTTTGCAACTTTGGAATTTTGGCAAAAATCTAGAATTTCAACGATGGAATTTGCAGTCGCTTCATTGGCTTTGTATGCAGAATTCGACCTTTCATCATGTACGGGGTTCGAGTTAGTGATAGCCTGAGACCTTATGCACACGATGGAATTGGTCCTGCGACGATCGGGCTCGCGAACGACGTGATCAGGCTGCTCAAGCGAGGCACGATGCTGCTAAATTTCGTGCACTTTCTTCACAGTTCAGCAACTTCTCTCTAGCTTTTCTTCACGTTCGGGTGTCGTCATGGGGCGTGCCACATATCAAGTCGTTCGTCTTGACCAAACGAACATGCTCACCAAATTTGAGCACGACACAACTTGGGATGGGTTAAATATGAGCATCGAAAGTCACTGGTCATGACTGTCCCTTCCATGGCGTGGAGTTGCACCGTGGCCTCACGGAAATAGCGTGTGCCCTCCTGTTTCTTTCTTTTGCCTATAACTTCTTCCTCGAGTGTCTATTTCGGGCTGCAATTTGTCCCCTGGGGGTTTTCGACTGTAGCAGATCCAATGGTGGTGTTCCCACAATGATTTGAGACATAAAAAATGTAGCTCTAGTTATAGGGATTGTTTTAGGGTATTAGAGGACGATTTTGTTGGAACTGTTTCTCAGTCTGCACTGCCTTAAACCTGTCGGACTACGACAAAAGTTGGCAGGAGACTTTTGAGAGACCTTATGATGTTCTTGGCCTATTCTAGGGCTATTATGAGATTGCTGAAATTTCTTCTGTTTGCTAGGCTTTATTGAGCGGGGAGCCCATGTTGTTGAAAAATACCTTCCAACATGCACATCCTGGCCGCATGACGTTAAACTGCTTTGCCAAAATCCCGGAAGCATGACCTTAATGATGCCCCCACATATGCGCACACCCCCTTTAGGTGCATTTTCATGCATGCTTTCCCTAACCGACCTATTCGTGTGCGCGCACCACCTTCACTGCTTCCCCAGTGAACCCATTCACTTCACTACCATCATCCATCATTCCTCAGTGAGTCTCACCCATGCACACAAAATGACAAACCATCCCGCCATCCATACTCGTCATAAGCTAGTGGGTCACCACTTTTCATCTACCATTCAAGCATCATCCATCTTTCAAAGGTAGCCTCGTGCCATCTCCCCAAAGTGACTCAAAAACCACCACCATACTCACTCCATGGCCTCTACAGATTGCCATTTATCACCACTATAGTCTAGCTATATGACCCTAAACTATAGTGCACGTCCTGGACGCATGACATTAAAAGGCTTTGCACAGGCCCTGAGGCATGACCTTAAACACACATTCATAAAATAATGAGCATGGTGTATACCTGGACAAGGGAACACCATGAGTAAAAATGATGGTCGGGCATGGTCACGAAACCATGAGTAAAAGAGTTCCATGAAAACAATAACCCGGGCATAGTGGAAACCCCAAAAGGGCACCGTGAGCAATAACGGATGAAAAAGGTGGCATATCCAAAAGGTCATGGGTAAAAAAGCCCCAAATAAAAGGAAGTTGGTGAAAACCGCCTTTACGATGCCACTTCCCCATTCCCAGTGAAAACCCCAAAAGGGTGCTTTGACCAACAAAAAGCAGGTTGACGCAGAATCACAGTCTCAGCCGGCACCCAATTGTCAAAGAGGCATAATTCTGGCTAATGAAGTCCACACAAAATCCTCGACTGTCAGCATCCAATTACAACACAAAATGGCTCACCCGGGAGTGAGAGCATCATAAGATCTCCCACACTTCAACACAAAAAACAAAACAAATCCCTAAGGGGGCAGGCGATGAACAAGAAATCCCTCAAAATGCTAAAGAAGCTCACGAAGGTAAGAAACTGACAAAGCTAGGGGAGAACCTGCCAAAGACTTTAGGAAGATGCCTCATCATGAGGCCGCCTCACCAAAATCCCTCCCTAGTCGACATGCCCAAACTGTCGGGACAGGCCAAAAGCCCCAGACTGGACCCTGCAAGATGATGGCCCACAGAGGTACCTCGACTATCAAAAGTAAACCTAGTGTAGCAGTAAACAATGCTGACCAAAGGCTCATAGCACTTGGCCACCAGAAAGGCCGTCAGAATGCCAAATAGTCCCTTGAGGATGCAGACTTCTACAAGATCCCTCAAAGTCTCTTCTCCCCCTAAGTCTCCATGGATGGACCTGTACATTGCATCCAAACGTCTGAGCATCCTTTCTTAATGTTGTCCCTCTCGCTTCTCTTGAAGCACAACATTCGGCGGGGCAAGCTGTTTGAAGACATTTTTCAGTACCTTGGTCCTTGATGAGGAATAAGGGAGAAGCCGGCCAATAAAGCCTGACAAACAGTGGAAATTTTGACAGTCTCATAATGTCCACAGAACCGGTCAAGATATTCATAAGGACTCTAAAAAAGTCTTCTGATATGTTTTGTCCCAATCCGACATGTCTAAGGCAGTGCAGACAGAGAAACAACTCCGACATAATCAGCCTCGGGCACCCTGAAACAGACCCCCGTAACTGGAACTATTTGTTCGATCGACGATCCTTTCATGAATGACAATAAGTTGTGCTCAGTTGGGCCACATCCGGCAGCAGTCATACGCAGTGATGGCTTGGGTAGGCAAAGGGTGATGACCAATGGTAAGGTTGGGCTTATGAAGCCTGTTGGAAGCCAAGTCCTCCAACATAACTGTGAACTCCATGCTGTTCTTTGGAAGGGTACTTATTGTGAAGAGGGAGTGTTCTCCATCATAGGTCAGTTCCTTGCCCAATATGTTTGATATAATCAATCTAAAACCCTTCTACCCGCTTGAGGCGGGAGCAGTGTTTTGGCCTGTAAGCATCCTCTTTCCCTCAGATGCATGAGCAACACTAGGTATCCACTGCTCTCTTTTCCTTAGATGTAAGAGCAACTGGGGTTTCCTTGGCTTTGACTTCTTGTGCTTCTCAGTAGAAAAGAATGGCTCTGACTTGGCTCGAGTCGTCAAGGTGTTGCCAACTGTTAGGAACCCAGTCACTTGGTCTAGAGTCTTTTTTAGCCACCTCCGGTGCGTCCTGCTTGTATTGGTTCCTTCAAGTTCTCTGTCAACAGCCTCGAAGTCTGGACATTTCAAGATTGTACCTATAGGAGACTAGAAGAGGAAGAAGTAGAAGAAGAAGAAGAAGAAGAGGGGTTACTAGGTGAGGGACTTTTAAGGTCATTCCCCTCATTGGACGGACCTGGGTAGCTTTTTATGTCCTCACCAGAGTTGGACATGTGCATGGAGTCTTTTAAGTCTTTCCACTGCTTAAACCATTGGGGGTGCTTTTAATGTCGTCACCCTCATTGGACGTGCCTCGAGTAGAACGCAGTTCAGGGATATCTTCCTGATGAGATGAGGAAGGAATGATGATTATGCCGGGGATGAAGTCCTGTAAGGTCGGCAACAGGGGAAGTGGCCTGAGGAATTCTTGCTCAACTGGTACTTGAGGAGGCTTGTTCCTTTGTCGAGCAGCCCTTGGAACTCATCTCCTCTTGGGTACCTTTGGAGGTGCCTGGTCCATCTCGCTAGGTTCATGAAATCCCTAACTTGACTAACTGCCTCTTGCATTAAGGACTTGAGCCTGCTTCGCCCATGGTAGACTCTCCATGGTTGGGAAGTTGAGGGTTCAGTAAGACTTAAATTATCATTACCCGGGTCTTGTATCGGGAGGCCCTCTTGCACTAGTGGAGCAGTGATTTAGGGATCTTTTTCTTGAACATTACAAGCTTCTTGGCATCCCTGTATTTTCTTCACAATTATGTCATGGAAGCGGGGGCAGTCACTCATGGTACGGGCACCAATGGTTCTCAGTCCCCTGAGCAAGGTGTCGGGGCTGCCTTGCCTGCTTTGGTGTGATGAGACATTCTTGAAGCATTATGATGAACAAGGCACGAAGGAGATCGGGCGCTTCGTCTTCTTCTTGGACTGTCACTATGTGAGAAGCTTCTGCTGCCCCGAATGCTTTCTTAAGCTCTTTGAGCTTTATCTGACCCTTCTGAGGTAGAGTCTTAATGATGTCTTTAAGCGTGTAGCATTCATTTGTGTGGTGGTTCATCCTCCGATGGTGAGTATAGTAATTTGCATGGGTGTCGAGTCTGGCTTTCTTAAGAAACTTGGTCTTAGGGAGCTTGATCATGTCCTGCTCTAGTAACAACCATGGTAGTGCAAGGACCCATTCTTTTTGAAAAGGGTAAACCTTATTCCTGTGCCTGGCCTAATAATCATCTCGGTTAAGGTTCGCAGGTGGAGGTACCTGGTTGTATGATTGTTGCTGCTTGCCACCTTGAGGCACTACCTTTGTTGTGCTTACCCCTTTAGAGAGGTCTAAAGTCTGAGAGGCAGCCTTCTTTGGATCGCTTGCGGTGACAGCCACATTGATTACTCCTTTTTGTGGGTTTCCCCGGGCGTTGGTTCGAGAATTGCCATTGCATTCCTCGAGCTTGAAGATTGTTGTCATGACCCGCTATGGTGGCATGACAAACTCTCTATGCGAACTGACTTAGAGATGGTCTCTGACATGGAGGTCGGATTGAAGGCCTCAACATGTAGATCTATCTCTGGTCACATGTTTCACATGCAAGTCTGGACTGCTTCCTTCTTAGGCATAGGGTTAGGGTGACGAGCAGGTAAATCTCTCCACCTTGCTATAAATTGATCCACGGGTTCATCTGGTTTATGAGTCAAGGTGAGAAGCTTGATGGTTTAAACCTCTCTCTTAACCTCATGGAAGCGTTGGTGGAACAGTTTCTCTATTTCATCCTAAGTATGTACTAAATTTGGGGAAAGCTGAGCATACCACTAAAAGGCCAGGCCATCGAGTGTTTTAACAAACTGACGGAGGAGGAGTCTCCCATCTGCCGCTGTCTCTCGGCATGCTGCTTGAAAATGTGCGATATGCTGGTGTGGGGATGTCGTACCATTGAACAGGAGAAACATTCCTTCTCGTAGTCCGCTGGAAATGGAACCTGATCAATGTAGGAGGGGTACAACTTTTGGTAAAGCGTTGCGCCCTGTATACCTGGGATTTGTCAATTTTTCAGAATGTGAGTCACCATAGCATCGATGTCTGCTTATGAGATGGGGTGAAGGATAGAATTGTCCTATGAAGTGAGTGGAAGAGGCTGCCTTAGAACTGCATCATCTGAGTGGTGGGTGTATGCCTCATGATTAGCCAAGTATCTTGTGGTTTCCATGCGATCAATCTTCTCCATCATTGCGTGCACCATGTCTTTGAACCTATTCATGCACTCTTCGTAAGAGTCAACCACAACGCTGACCGTTTCTCCAGGGAGGTCAACCTTAGGCGCAATTGAAAGCTTTCGAGCTTGGCGAGTCGTGCACAGCAGATCAATCAGTAAGGGCTCAGCATGCCCCGACTGAACTAGAGTCTTGTACGCTGACCGCATGAGGACCGGTTCTCGACGGTCTTGGGACCATGGCTGCTGGGTGGTCGGGTCATCTTCTATGACTCCAACCACTGTGCATGACTCTCGTACCTCCTCTTTGGACTCTGTGATTCGAAGAGGGTAGAAAGGATTCTCAAGAAGAAGACCCTTGGAGCTGGGTGCCCTAACTTTTATGGTCAGCTCCTTAGTGATGATCTGTAGTCCTTTGTCCTGCTTGACCTTGAGATTGCGATAGACCTCTTTTCAGAAATGAGTCTGGGGTCTAGGTTGTCCCATCTTCTTAGAGTATGAGAGGGCCGTGTCTATAAGATGGGGCAATGAATGTGGACCATGAACAAGGGCCAGCTTGGGCTGCTGCCTTGAAAGTCGTAGAACTTCATCAATTATCAGGCCTTTCCCTCGAGCTCCTTTGTGGGCTCCAGAGGCATAACCGACCTGATGGGGCTAACTGAAGATGGTACTCTTAGGGAAAACCTTCGAGTACTAGGTCTTGAGGAGTCCACTGGGAGGAGAAAGGGTGGAGGAGGTGGAGATCAGTTCCTGACGATGTCTGAGTCAAGGGGAAGGTCAATGAAGGTGGCATGTGTGCGCCTCTAGAAGTAACATTCCGGGTGGGTCGACCCTGGCTTGAGCAGGTGGTTCGGCCTTAGGAGGCTAAGAACTGTAAGCATGTGTCTGCAAGGGAATAGGTGAGGGCCTTCCCATTACAGGGTGCACTAGTGTGTGTGAGTGGGAGGACAAGGGGGCCGTCTCGCATGTACTCAGGATGGCGCAGCGATGGCAATGCCCCAAGTGGTAGGATGTAAATGCATACGCATAGGTTTCAGCTTGATGAGGCCTGATCCTGGACGCGTAATCAAGGTAGCACAAGGGTTGCCCCGAGGTGTGGCTCGAGTGGATGACCCCCTAGCCTTAGTGTGTGTGTGCGAGAGGTGGAGGTCCCAGGGTTTCCTCCTCGACGTGTTGAGTGTCTAGACAGAGAGACTCGAGGTGGTATAGGAATGTCAGGGGTAACCTTGCGGCGACCCACAGGAAAAATGACTACTTGCTTGGCTTTTGTAGAAAGGGACTAGGTGGCCTTTCGGTGTTGCTCTGCAATACCACCGGCAAGTGACTTGCCAGTGACAAGGTGCGTGCTGTGAGTGGCAGCAGACGTGCTGCCGATGCAAGGTGCTTTGGTGCAAGTTCCACCAGAGCTAGGAGATGGAGAGTTAGCGACCTTTAAGTCCCTTCTCACACCTACCTAAGTTAAGACCTAGAAGATAGACACTGGGTCTTTGCTCGAGAGGAAAGTTGAGAACGAAGTTCGAGGAGCTTGTTCTCGAGGAATGCTCGCTAATGCAGGGATGAGAAAATTCCTGATCTAGATAATGGGTTACGAAACCCAGAATCCATGTGAATGCGATACAAAAACAAAAAGAGAGACTAGCCAACAAGAATGATCTGACAAAGGGGTAGTAAGTCCCCAGTGGAGTTGACAAGCTGGTTAGATGTCTCGATCTCGTCCTCGGGTCGAGATGAACTGGCAGCAAGTGCCTTGATTTTCAAGAAAAACCCGAGACCTGAGATCGCTCTCTCAAGAACCTTATTAAAGAATAAGGGCAGGTACACCAACCGGTGAGAGAGGAATTTGGTGTGAGGTAGAACACACCTCACCTGCGTCTAGGACTTACTTAGGCTGGCTCATGTGGGTGCCCTCTTAGATCATGAAGAAAACCCTCCAGTCTTACAACTGGTTCGAAATCTCCTCTTTTGA
>NW_006495648.1:341337-351411 GCF_000471905.2 Amborella trichopoda | reverse complement strand
GAGAGAGAGAGAAGAAGAAGAAGAAGAAAGAAAGAGAGAGAGAGAGAGAAGAGAGAGAGAGAGAGAGAAGAGAGAGAGAGAGAGAGAGAGAGAAAGAAGAGAGAGAAGGGAAACATAGACGGCGATAGGCCTATGTTGTCCATGACAGAAGAGAAACAAGATGAAGCAACATGGGCAGCAATGGGCTTTTGCTCTCAACGACTGAAGACAGAGAAGAGAAAGAAACATGGACGGTGATGAGCTTCTGCCGTTCATGACAGAAGAGAGAAGAGACAGAAACATGGACGGTGATGAGCTTTCGCCGTCCATGACAGGAGAGAGAGAAGAGAAAGAAACATGGACAGTGATGGGCTTTCGCCGTCCATGACAAAGGGAGAGAAAACATGAAAGGCGATGGACTTCCGTCGTCCATGATAAGAGAGAGAGAAGAGGAAAAAACATGGACGATGATGAGCTTCCGCTGTCCATGATAAGAAGGAGAAAACATGGACGGTGAAGGGCTTTCGCCATTCATGACAGGAAAGAGACATGAGAAAGAGAAGAGAAAGAAACATGAACAGTGATGGGTCCTCTATATGCTTTTGTAAAATTTTCCATGCTTGCTTGGAGGTAGTAGCATCAGAGATTTTTTCTAAAGCCGAATCATCAACTTCTTGATAAATGAGGAAGGGTGCCTTCTTATCTTTTTTCTTTTCTTCTATTCCCCTTTTATAGGGGTTGTCATACCAACTAAAATATTCTAGCGACCACCTACCCACATTTAATCGGTAGCCACTTTTGTTGTCTTTGTGCCTTTCTTAAAAACTTCTACATGCTTCTCTATTTATTTGTTCATGTCTTATCTAGAAATGTCTTATCTAGAAAGCTCCATCTAGAAAACTCTACATGTTTTCTTAAACCTTCAACTCACATCTAGAAGGTTCTTCTTTGTTAAGTTTAATTTTCCAACAATCTAATCTCCATGCCCAACTTCACAATGACTCCTATTAAATAGAGGATAGAAATCCCATAAATCAAACTAGCATACAATTTTTGGTGTATTCTTATATGCTATTAGAACAAAATCATCCTATAAATATTGTTGAGATTTACTACTTGAAAAGTTCGTTTTGGTATTGTGTCATATTATAAATCTTCTTGTTAGAGGAGGGAGTTATTTGAAAGCTTTAATAGAGAGAGGTAGAGAGAAGTAGGCAGCAAGCAGCAAGGTATCTCTTCTTTCTACTTTTCTCTTTAATTTTTTTTGTGGAACTTTTTTTTTTGTGTATTTTTTATTTGGTTTCTTGTTGAAGATGTGATGAATTTGTGGCTCTATTTCTCAAATTCATGTGAGTAGTCTCTGAGATGAACTTTAGTTCCAGAATTTGCTATTTAAATAAACATTCTTTTAGAGGATAAGAAGAATGGGTCCATTTGTGGATCTTTTTTTTTCTCTCCATCAACTTCTTGAATCTTTATCTTTCTCTATTCATCATCTGATTTTCACTCAAGTAAATATTCAAGAAGAAGAGGAAAAAAAATAATAAGAGAAATTAATTGTTTTAAGTTTAAATAGTTGGCGGTGAGAGTGATAATTAAATGAATTATTTTAATGTTTAATAGCAGGTGGTAAGAGTCATAATCACCATGCAATACCACGTAAAAAAGGGTAAAGATATAAAAGTCACATCACCTTGTCAATTTTCTTAGGGTTATTCATTAAATTTATGGAAATAGATTTTGTATTCCATAAGATAAAATTTTACAATTTTCTTTTCTTGTTTGAAGAAATTAACTGCATACTAATACAATTCATAAAATAACAAAATAGATCTGGTTACGAGGAATAAAATTCGTCACTCATTCTAGAGAGAGAACCTTTGTTATTCTTAAATTTTCTGTTTTCATTTTATTCCAAAAAAAAACCCCTATAAAAAAATTTTAAAATGCGTAGAAGGGCCATAAATATTACTGGATCATTAAGCAGTAGTTTGAGAGAGAGAGAGAGGAGAGCCATCAGTTGTAACGAGCGAAGAAGAGAATACGCAGCATTACTTTAAGGCTCCCTATGTGGTATGTTCATCTTGCAAAACCCATATTAAAATTTTATTTTCATCTCTTCTTCACTTGCAATAAATCGAACATGTTGACGTTCACATGTTTTACATATTATTTATTGGTTTTCGTATTTTTTGTGTTCTTTATGAAAAAGGGGTGGCAATGGAATAGGTTGCCCGACACATCTTGGTTGGCCTAAGCCCAAAAAACTAGGGCCTAGGGCACAAAATTTGGCTCAAGAGCTAGGTTGGGCCTGGCCAAGGCCATGAGATGGCCAAGACAGCCCTGGCCCCTTTTTTCCTTGTTTTATTATTACTACTTTTTTACCTGGCCCTGCCCGGCCCATATAGTCTTAGGGCCGACTATGTGCCAAGGCTTCTTTGGCATGTTTAGGCTCGGCCTTGCCTATGGGATTAGTGCTAGGTGTTGGACTATTAGGGAAGAGATGAACCCCAAAACTCTCGGGATTACCAACGGTATCATGAGACTGAGGATCGCAGAGTAGAGTATTTTTCTGAACAATGAGAACTCAAAGCTTCTCTGTGCATGCATCTCTATGGCCATGAAATGCCTAGTTATAGAAGATGGAGGAGGTCGTTCTTCAAAATTCGACTTTCTCCTTAAAACTCTGAGAAACGTGGCCATGTATTCTTGAGATGTGGGTGGTTATTTTCTACCCACTAGATAACGACACTTTCTCTCTCTAAGAAGTCTCCCTATTTTAATGATAAATATAGATTTTTTTTATAATATAAAAAGAAAAATATTTGAGGGCCCCATAACCCCATACATGCCAACATTCTCCCACTGGGCCATGAGGGCCAGGTATACTGCAATAATATCACTTAGTGATGTAACATTTATGAGCATATCCTTGTCATGAGGCTTTTCTCGTTATTGCAGTTATGTTGGCATGTACGGGTGGCCATGGGGCCCTCAAATATTTCTCTCATTATCTTAAAGTCTATTTTTATCACTAAAACATGAAGGATTATTATCTAACGGGTAGTAGATAACCACCCACATCCCAATATTACATGGCCACGTTTCTTAGAGTTTTAAGGAGAAAGTCGAACGTAAGAGAACGACCACCTCCATCCTCTATAACTAGGCCTTTCATGGTCATGGAGAGGCATATACAGAGAAGCTTGAGTTCTCATTGTTCTGGAAAACCCTCCACTCTGCGATCCTCAGTCTGACGACACTTCCCCTAATCCTGGGAATTTAGGGATCCATCATCTTCTCTTCAAAATCCCGACATTGGTATCAGAGCCAAATTAGCAGAAGCGTGGTGGCTTCATAACCCACAGTCCCAGGATCGAAATCGATTATTTGGTTTCCTGTGAGTTTGTATTTTATTGAACAATATATCTCTTAAAATTCTTTTTTTTTTTTTTTGATATCAATTCTCTATTTAGTCTGTTGAAATTTCTCATATCTGAGATTGTTGATTTCATAAGTCAATTCCATTCGATTGACAATTTTCTCTCTCTAGGAAGAGAACCCAGTTAGATAAGCTTCTTGAATTAAAAACTAAGAAGATTGTTGTTAAGCGTGCTCATTGATTATCCTTTTTTTATCTAACTTTGCAACCTAAATTACCCAAAGACAGAGAGAATAAATCATCGAATTGTTCTTTCTCTCTAGTTTTACTTCTTGCTCATCATCAAGACATTCAATATTGTTTTTTATGCCAATCGTGATATTTTTATTTTATTTTATTCATCCAGCTTAGCTATGAATTTGTCCCTCCGAAGAGTACGATGTTTGGCTTGTTGCAGTCTCTCGAGGCGTGTGGGAATGGTGTAGTAGGTAATGTATATTGCTCGGATGATAGTTGATAATAGCTATCCTTCTTAGTTGATCTGTGGATAATAGTTGATAGTAGCTATCCTTCTTAGGGTTATATATATATATATATATAATAATAATACATAAATAATAATAATCTTTAACCCTAATCTTTATGAGCACATTTCTCTCTCTCTCTACTGTTTACTAAAGATTAGGCTAGCCGTGCATTTTTTTTTTTTACCCGACACACTAGTTCACTGTAATTTTGCCAAGCCCTCCATTTCATCTTTTGAAAGTTCTTCTTCTTTCTTTTCCATTTAATATCACAGTGAAATTCACTGCATTTCAGTGAATATCAGGACTTTTACTTTTGCCCAAAAGAGTATCACAGTGAAATTCATTGCATTTCAGTGAACCTCATGTTCTTAGCAGACACACGCCTTAACCACTCGGCCAAAACAAATTGGTGGTTCTCTCTCTAACTTTTACTGTCATAAATAAATAAATAAATAGAAGAAAAAAAAAAAAGAAAGAGGAGGTCACTAAAATTTTAGAGAGAGAAAGATAGAACTACTGTTGGAATTTTAGAGAGAGATCGACATGTATAACTATTGCCAATAATTAATTATTTTACTTGGTCTGTAATTTAGAGATACTTCCACATATTCTATTTGCATAATAATTCATTACCTTGTATAATTATCCTATGCTTTGACCTCTTTTGCTTAATAACTATCATTCCATTCTGTAATTATCTTATGCTTTGGTCTCTTTAAGTAAGAAAATTTCATGATCTTGATTTTGTGAATTCATTTTTTTTTTGTGATTATGCAATGCCATATTTTTGTTGAAAAATATCAAATATCATTGTAAACTCTCTCTCTTGTGCTAAAACATATTCATATATTTATGAAAATTAATCTTATGCAAGATTTGTCATAAAGTAGTTTTTGTGCCTAATTTTTTGTTGCATCACAGCAGTGCAAACATAAACTGTTCGAGAAAAGTTTTTTTTGAGGTTGCAGCTCACTGAGAGTTGGCAAACCTATTGATTTAACTAGTAGACAACCCTTTCTTAAACACAATTAAATTATTCTTTGAACTTTAAGGTATTATCTAAAAATTTAAAATGGCATCGAGGCTAGTCATGTCATAACTATCCAAACTTGAAAACTCAATGGGACCAATTTTTCTATGTGTAAAAGAAAATTTTGATATATTCTTTTCCAAAATAGGGTAGAATATGTCTTAGATAAAAAACCACCAGTTTTACAGCCTAATGTCAATGGTCAAGCTAGAAGGCGACTTGAAAATTGGTTAGAAGATGACAAAGTAGTTAGAACTACTATGTTGAGCTTTATGGGAGATGATTTGATTAAAGTCTTTGAGGATCACATTCCAGCTCAAATTATGATGGGTGCCTTATCTAAAAAGTATGGAACCACTTCTGAGACCCATGTGCAATTGTTGTTAGAAAAATACAATTCTTGAAGAATGAATGAAACGGAGTAAGTGACCGAGCATATCAATAAATGACAGTGCTCGCAAAAGACCTTACTGCACTCAAGAATCTAGTCCCCGATCGCATGCAAGTGTCCATTGTCCTTAACAGTCTCCCTCCATCTTAGGAGTCTGTTGTAATTACATTGAACCATTCTGCACAAGGGATAACCATGTTAAATCTTCCCATGCATCTCAGTATTGAAGTTGAGAGAAGAATGAAGAAGAAGTCAAATGAGCTATATTGTACCCAAAGTTCATCTTCGCAGATCCTCAAAAAACCTTTCAATAATCAGAAAAACAATAGGTATAAGGGAAAGGGAAGAAATTTTAAAAATCAAAAGAATAAGGTTGAGAGGACTTGTTTTTGTTGTAAAGAAATTGAGCACATCAAATTAAATTGTCCTAAGCTGAAAAATAAAAATATGAACTAGAATAATAACCATGTTCGAAATAATCAAAATAAAAGAAATGACTTGATCTGCATAGTCCTACAATCAATAGTTGCTGACTATGACTTGAGAAATTGATGGGTCGACTCAGCATCCACTCGACATGTCTCGAGGATCAAGGACAGATTCATAGAATTAAAGGAGATTGCAGCCGGTAACCAGCGGATATACATGGGAAATGACACCTACTGCGTTGTACTAGGTGTCGGTACTTTCAAGCTGTGTTTACTAAGAGGAACAAATATTTTATTAACAGATACATTGTATGCAGCCAATATGATGCGCAATTTAATTTTTGTCCGTAGCCTAGACGACAAGGGTTATGAAATAAGGTTCAGGTCCGGTCGGATCACCATTGGGAAGCATTCTAAATCATTTGTGTATGGTACTAAAGTTGACAATTTCTACCGATTGAATATTAATGAAATTTCACCTTTTTCTGGTTATTATAATGCCTCTTTTGATACTTTTACTTGTATAGATGATTCATATTTATGATAGCTAAGATTATGACATATCAATAAATATAAAATGAATCAAATGGTTAAAAGAGGCTTAGTCCCCAATTTACGAGCAATTGTGTTCAAAACATGCGAGCCATATATTTTTTGTAAATTAACTAAGAAGTCTTTCCCTAAAGGGAAAAGGTCTAGTGAACTACTTAGTTTTGTTGTCTCTGATATATGTGACCCATTAAATGTAAAAGCACATAGAGGTATGAAATATTTCATAACATTTATAGATGATTTTTCGCGTTATGGATATGTATACTTAATTAGTAAAAATCAAATGCATTAGAAACATTTAAAGAATATAAAGCTGAGGTAGAAAATTAGTTAAGTTGACATATTAAAATTCTTCAAATAGATAGGGGAGGTGAATATTGCTCCGCCTTATTTACCGAATTTTGTAAGGAGCATGGTATAATTCACCAAAAAACGATGTCATATACACCACAACAAAATGGTGTAACTGAAAGGAGAAATTGAACTCTGATAGACATGGTTAGGTCCATGATGAGCTATTCAAATTTATCACCTCTTTTTTTGGGTGAAGCTCTCAACACTACAATGTATATTATTAATCGTGTCCCAACTAAATTTATAGACTTAACCCCATATGAATTATAGACAGGTAAGAAACCTGACCTTACTATCTTGAAAGTTTGAGGTTCTTGAGCATATATGCTGATACCACCACAAAATAGAGATAAAGTACAAAGTAAAACTATAAAATGCTCTTTTATAGGCTATTCAAAAAATTCTAAGGGGTATAGATTTTATAATCATGATACTAGATCATTATTAGAAAGTTGTGATGCTCATTTCTTAGAAATATAGATGATGAAAATATTTTAAATAACTTGTTGATTTACATGAAATTGATAAAGATAAGGATCTGGTAGACCCTGTTTCTCTGACTCCCTCTACATTTGTGAGAATGATTCAATTTAATCAAGTATACTAGACAGGGTTAAAAAAACTAGAGCCCCACCTATGAATTTAGAAGAATTTTATGTATTTATCAATGAAGATAATTATTCTTTAATGAGTGAAGAAACAATGGATGAACCTCGAAGCTACATTAAAACTATTAGCGCACATGACTCAGTTGAGTGGACTCAAGCCATGAATGATGAACTTGATTCTACTAAAAGAGATCAAGTTTGGGAGTTGGTTGACCTCCTTAAAGATAGAACAGCTATCGGTTGCAAATGGGTCTTAAAGAGAAAGCTTAATGCAAATGGATCCATTGATAAATATAAAACTAGGTTGGTAGCTAAAGGTTTTACCCAAAGGGAGGGCATAGATTATGTAGAGACTTATTCTCCTATAGCAAAATTTTCATCTATTAGGATCATTCTAGCATTAGTTGCATATTATGATCTATAATTATTTCAAATGGATGTCAAAACAGCTTTCTTAAATGGAGAATTAAAAGAAGATATATACATGAATCATCCAGAAGGATATGTAATTAAAGGGCAAGAAGACAAAGTATACAACTTAAGAAATATTTATAAGGTCTAAAATAGCCTTTTAGGCAATGGTACTTTACTTTTCATAATGCAATCACTGAAATTGGTTATATAGCCAATACGTTAGACCATTGTGTATATGTCTGGAATAGTGGGAGCGATTTTGTTATATTGTCACTATATGTGAATGATATTTTGATAGCCGATAATAATATTAGCATGATTAACCACACCAAATCATGGTTAAGTTCTCATTTTGAGATAAAAGATATGAGAGAAACCTCATATGTTTTGGGGCATCAAGATAACAAGAGATAGAAGTTCAAGACTTCTATGTTTATCTCAAGAAAATTATTTAGAAAGTGTTTTAAAGAGATTTAAGATGGAAAATTGCAAGGCCATAGATACATCTATTTGTAAAGGCTTGAAATTATCAAAAAAAATGTGTTCATTAAATGATAGTGACAAAGTTGAAATGAAAAGAATTTCATATGCTCAACTTGTAGGATGCATAAATTATGCCACGTTGTGTACAAGACCTGATTTGAGTCATGCATATGGTCTTGTAAGTAGATTCCAAAGTAATCTTGGGATGGCTCACTGGCAGCCGTAAAAAGGATACTTAGATATATTCAGAAAAATAAAAAGTATAAGTTGTGCTTGCAAGCTGGCAACTTAAAGGTTACTGAGTACTCTGATGTAAATTTTGCAGGAGATCAAGATGATAGAAAATCAACCTCAAGATTTCTATTCCTCTTCGGAGGTGGATGTGTTTCTTGGTCTAACAATGAACAAGGATGTATAGCTTGATATACTATGGAAGCTAAGTCTATTTCTTGTAATATTGCTACAACTTATGTCGTCTGGATTAAACGCTTCATAAATGATTTGAAGCTGGATATAGTCGACGGACCTGTTAAATTTTTTTGTGATAATCAGGTTGTTATTTCATCAATTAGAAATGGAGCTTATAGTTCCAAGGGTAAGCATATTGAAATTGATTATCATTACATTTATGACATTATTGAAAAGAATGAAATATCTGTAAGTTATTTGCCATCTTTAGATATGATTGCAGATCCTTTGGCAAAGGGATTGAGTGCAGAAATATTATCAAAGCATGTAGCTTTGATGGGACTTAGAACTATTTAACTTAGGAACTCCCAAATGGGATATCTTTTGATGTCTTGGTCATGAGAGGAAAAGTCGCATTAGCGTGAAAAACCCATGACATGACTTTGAATATTTTTTGTTATGAGATGTATAACGTACTAGCGTGAAACGCCACATGACAAGGATATGCTCACAAATGTTAGATCACCAAGTGATATTATTTCAATATACCTCGTCGAGTAGTATTGTCGTTGTGCCAATCCGTGTTATCATGCCCGTCTTGCTACCACTTCGGGTCAAACATCATGCCAATCTAGCCACTGTGTTAGGTTAACCTGTTGGTCAAATGTTTTGTTCTTTTCTCCTTTCTCTCTCCTTTTCTCTATTCTTCCTGTTCCCAACACTTATCTCATCATTTCTTCTCTTTTCTTCTTTGAATGTGTACATTTGTATGCATTCGCCCAAAGACAAGGTGGGGTCCTTTGGCCCACTTGTCTTATGACATTAACCATGTGTATGTGATTGCAAAAACAAGAGAATACAGGGGAGGCAATTCCAAACCACTTATATGATTAGGGGGTTTTCTTCGTGATCTAAGAGGGCGCCCACGGGAGCCAGCCCGAGTAAGTCCCGAACACACCTGAAATTCCTCTCTCATCGATTGGTATATCTGCCCTTATTTCCTAAGCAAAGTTCTCAAAAGAGCAATCTCAAGTTCTGGGCTCTCTTGAAACCCGAGACACGTGCCGCCAAGTCATCATGACTCGGAGGGCGAGATCGAGGTATCTAACCAACATGGCGACTCCACTGGAGACTTACTACCCCTTTGTCGAATCGTACTTATTTGGCTAGTTTCTCCTTTTTATTTTTGTTTTCACACAATACATGGCTTCTGGGTTCCTTAACCCATTCATCTGGATCGGGTATTTTCTCATCCCCACATTTGCAAGCTTCCCCCAGGAACAAGTGCCTCGGACTTCATTCCCAACTTTTCTTTTGAGCAAAGACCCAGTGTCTATCTCCCAGGTCTTAACTTGGATAGGTTTGAGGAGGGACTTAAAGGTCCCTAACTCCCCATCTCCTTGCCTTGGTGGAACTTCCACCAAGGTACCCACCAAGGTACCCTTCACTAGTGGCACATCTGCTATTACTCATAGCATGAACTTTGTCACCAGTAAGTCACTTACAGGTTGTATTGTC
>NW_006495648.1:309926-339524 GCF_000471905.2 Amborella trichopoda | reverse complement strand
GGCAATACAACCTGTAAGTGACTTACTAGTGACATGGTTCATGTTATGAGTAGTAGCAGATGTGCCATTGGTGAAGGGTGCCTTGGTGGAAGTTCCACCAAGGCAAGGAGATGGGGAGTTAGGGACCCTTAAGTCCCTCCTCAAACCTATCCAAGTTAAGACCTGGGAGCTAGACACTAGGTCTTTGGTCAAAAGAAAAGTTGGGAATGAAGTTCGAGGCACTTGTTCCTTGGGGAAGCTCGCGAATGTGGGGATGAGAAAATACCCGATCCAGATGAATGGGTTAAGGAACCCGACAGCCATGTAGTGTGTGAAAACAGAAATAAAAAGGAGAAACTAGCCAAATAAGTACGATCCGACGAAGGGGTAGTAAGTCTCCAGTGGAGTCGCCAAGCTGGTTAGGTGCCTCGATCTCGCCCTCGCCCTCCTGGTCAAGATGACTTGGCGACACGTGTCTCAGGTTTCAAGAGAACCCAGAACTTGAGATCGCTCTCTTGAGAACTTTGCTTAGGAAACAAGGGCAGATATACCAACCGATGAGAGAGGAATTTCAGGTGTGTTTGGGACTTACTCGGGCTGGCTCCTGTGGGCGCCCTCTTAGATCACGAAGAAAGCCCCCCAGTCATACAAGTGGTTTGGTAATACCTCCCTTGTATTCTCTTGTTTTTGCAATCACACACACATGGTTAATGTCATAAGACAAGTGGGCCAAAGGACCCCACCTTGTCTTTGGGCGAATTCATACAAATGTACACATTCAAAGGAGAAAAGAGAAGAAATGATGAGATAAGTGTTGGGAACATGAAGAATAGAGAAAAAGAGAGAGAAAGGAGAAAAGAAGAAAAGAACGAAACATTTGACCAACGGGCTAACCTAACACAGTGGCTAGATTGGCATGATGATTGACTCGAAGTGGTAGCAAGACGGGCATGATAACACGGATTGACACGACGGCAATACTACTCGACGAGGTATATTGAAATAATATCACTTGGTGATCTAACATTTGTGAGCATATCCTTGTCATGAGGCTTTTCAACCTAGTACGGTTATACATCTCATAACAAAAAATATTCAAAGTCATGTCATGGGTTCTTCACGCTAATGCGTCTTTTCCTCTCATGATCAAGACATCAAAAGATATCCCATTAGGGAGTTCCTGACTTAAATAGTTCTTAGTCTCATCAAAGCTACATGCTTTGATAATATTTCTGCACTCAATCCCTTAGTGTAAGCCCTGACGGCCTCCTAAGGCCGAACCACCTGTTTGAGCCCTAACGGCCTCCTCCTGATGGATATCTCAAGACCTGGTACTTGAAGTTCTTCCTTAAGAGTACCATCCTCAGTCAACCTCATCAGGTCGACTATACCTCTAGAGCTCACAAAGGAGTTTGGGGAAATGATTGATGATTGATGAAGTCCACAACTTCCAAGGTAGCAGCCCAAGTTGGCCCCTACCAATGGTCCACAGTCGCTGCCCCATCTTATGGACACAACCCTTTCATGCTTTAAGAAGGCGAGTCAACCTCAATCCCAGTCTCAGCTCTGGAGAGAAGTCCACTGCAGCCTGAAGCTTAAGCAAAATAGAGGACTGCAGATATTGATTATGGAGCCAAATAGAATAGTCGGGGCACCCAGCTCCAAGGGTATCCTTCTTGAAAACCCCTTCTACCCTCTTTGGACAACAAAGCCCGAAGAAGAGGTGCTCGAACCCTGCAAGGTAGTCAGTGTCGTAGAAGATGACCCAGCCACTGTCCCAAGACCGTTGAGAACCGGTCCTTACACGCTCAGCATACAAACGTTGAGTTCAGTTGGGGCGTGCTAAGCCCTTACTGACTGAACTGTCGCGCAACACCCTCCAAGTTAGGAAGCCCTCAACTGCACCTAAGCTTGACCTCCTTGGAGAAACGGTTGGTTAAGTGCCTCGATATCACCTCCCTTGATCTAGGTGATCGGGTGACACGTGTCTTAGGTTGGAAGACCTGGGACCTGAGACCACTCTCTCTGGAAGCTCATTCACAAAACAAGGGTAGGTGCTTAATTGGTGAGAGAGGAATTTTCAAACATGAGGTGGGGACCAACCTCACCTAGGTCTATGACTTACTCGAGCTGACTCACATAGACACCCTCTTAGATCACAACGGAAAGTGCCCCAGCTAATTCAGTTGATTCGGAATCGCCTCCCTTGGCCTGCAATCTCATTATTTTCTGCATAGCACTATCATGATTAATTTGCAAGACAAGTGGGCCGAAGGACCCACCCGTGTCTTAGGGCAATGTACATATGGTAAGGAAGATGAGAAGTTAGGGTGATGTAGAAAAGTGTTTAAATAAGGGGAGAAAAGAGAAGAGGACTTGACAAGGGAACGAGCCTAGCCTGATAGATGGACTAGTATAGTGATCGACTCGGAGTGATAGCAAGATAGGTACGGTAACTCGGACCGGCACGACGGCAATACTACTCAAAATCAGAGCTGATATGACCGTCCTAATCTGGTGTGGCAACAAGACGAGCATGGTACACAGGACCAGCACGACGACAATACTACTCGAGATCGCTATGATAGTGTTAGACTGGGCCAATCCTTTACTTAAGCAAGAAGAGAAGAAGTGAGAAGAAAAGAGAACACAGAGAAAGCGCGAGATGGTGAAGGAGGATGGCCTCAACAATGTTAAGCATCGCCACCCACAGCCGTGGAGTAACAGTGTCATGGCCCTAAACGACGCTGGACACTGCTGCTCATAGCGAAAGGGGCAAGCAGCGAACTGCAGACGGCATTTGTCATCACCATTGGAAACACGAGAAAGCAGCACATCCCTTTGCGAGCGGCGATAGGTTCTTGTGAAGCACACGGCAATAGGCACCAAGCACACAAAAGAAGCCTACAGACGGTGATAGGCACTGAGTGCACGAAAGAAACCTATAGACGACGATGAGCAGTGACGTCTACAATCTTTGTTGAAAGATAGAGACGAATGAAGAGGGGGAGGAAGAAGTTTGTGCATGGCGTTGCCATTGGCATGCATGACCTGTGAAGTCAAAGGGAGAGGAAGAGGGAAAGAGGTATGCAAGGCACTACAACTGTCGTGCATGGCCTCTGAGAAAGACTTAGGAGACGAAGAAGAAAGAGAAGAAAGGATGAGAGAAAATACCTTGAGAGTAGAAGGGGTACCACTCTAAACTTTATCTCTCCCCTCTCTCGCACCCACGAATTCAAGGAAGAATGTTAAATTTTATTGCTCAACATAAGAGGTCGTTACAATGATTTTCCAGCCAGTTCTCAATGAGAGGTAGCGTCTTTTTATAGGCTAGGGCTAAAACATGGGTAGATCACCAAAAACTAACCCTAATTGATGATAATTAATGTTTATTTGAATTAAATAAAATAAAAAATTAGGGTGCAAAGTGACTGATTTGCCCGTTCCTCACAATAGGGAAAATTCAAGAACAGTTCATGTTACTGCCCTAGAACGTGCGTGATCTTTCATGGATATTTCGAGGTTGCTCTAGTGTCATTTTATCCAAAAGATTATTGTTTTTCGTAGGGCTCGGCATGGCGATCGATTAGATACCAACTTCAAGCCATGGATCATATTTTTATGCCACGATCATGCAACTTGAAATTTGGATAAATCTTGAAAACGTCAGATCGATCGTGTGCTCATTTCTTGATTTTTTTCTTGATTTCTTCACTGGATCACACTGAGCATGTTGTGATGATCACGTGGCAACAAATGCAGCTCGATTTCATGCCTGGACGATGACTTTTCAACTTTGGAGTTTTGGACGAAATCTGAAATTCCAGCACCGAAATTTGTAGTGATTTTATTGGCTTCATGTATGAAATCCGACCATTCATCATGCGCGGGGTTTAGACCAGATATAACCCTAGGCCTTACGCACACAACGCATCTGGTTTCAGGTTGATCGGGTTCTCGAGCGTTGTGATTTGTCTGCTTGAGCAAGCTTGTCACTGCTAATTTTCCTGCAACTTCCTTCACGGATCAGCAACTTTTCTTTAGCTTTTCTCCATGCACAAACGTCGTTACGAGGCGTGCCACACATCAAAAAGCTCGTCTTGACGAGACGAACGCGTTCATATAATTTGACCATAATCCAACTTGGGACGAGTGAGATATGAGCGTCGCAAGTCACTATTCGTGACTATCTCTTTAATGGAGATTAGTTGGAGGGCGGCGGCACGGGAATAGTGTGCGACTACTCCTATTTCAGTCTTTTACCCATAACGTCTTCTTAAAGTGTCTGTTTAAGTTGAAATATGACCCTTGAGAGTTTTCAACTATGCCAGATCCAATGGAGGTGGTTCCCATAGCTGTTTGATGCACTGAAAATATAATTCTAGTTCCGGGGGTCCGTTTCAGGGTGCTAGAGGCTGTTTCTATAGAAATTGTTTCTTAATCCGCAATGCCTTAAACATGTCGGATTGCGACGAAACTTGGCAGGAAATTTTTTTTAGTCCTTACAAAGATCTTGACCAGTTCTTGGGCCATTATGAGACTGTCAAAATTTTCACTATTTGTCAGGCTTTATTGACTGGCTTCTCTATTTTATTCCACATCAGGGACTCATGGTGCTGAAAAATGTCTTCAAACAACATGTCCCACCGAATGTTGTGCTTCGAGAGAAGCGAGAAGGACAATATTCAGAAAATTTCCTCTGACTTTATTTCTTTTTTCTTCCTAGCCACAGGACCATGTGAATGCCGAGGTGATCCACACAATGCCGTAACTAGGATGCTCAGAAGTTTGGATGCAATGTACAGATCCATCCATGGAGAAGAGACATTGAGGGATCTTTTGTTCATTGTCGTTACCCTCAAGGGACTATTTGTCATTCTGATAGCTGAGGATTTTGCATTGACCTCATTGGTCAAAATCAAGCCCATCTGATGGCCAAGTGCTATGAGCCTTTAGTTGGTATTGTTTGCTTCTACACCAATAGTTGGTATTGTTTGCTTCTACACCAGGTTTGCTTTTGACAATCAAGATACCTTTGTGGGTTCCATCCTGTCGGGTCCAGTCGGGGGATTTTTGTTGTCTTGTCCTGAAAGTTTGGGCCTGTCGGCAAAGCGGCCTCATGGCGAGGCATCATCCTGAAGTCTCTAGAAGGTTCGTCCTGGCTTTGTCAGTTTCTTTCCTTCGTGGTGGTCTTTAGCATTTTGGAGGGATCTTTCAGTCATTGTCCTCACCCTCAAGGACTCTTCTAATTTTTGGTGGGATCTTTCAATCATCATCTTCACCCTCAAGGACTCTTCTTGTTTTTTGTGTTTGGGAGATCTTATGAGGATTTCACTCCCGGGTGAGCCATCTTGTGTTGTGATTGGATCCTGACAGCTGAGGATTTTGTGTAGACCTCGTTAGCAAGAATTATGCCTGTTTGACAATTGGGTGCCGACTGAGGCTATGATGCTATGTCAACCTGCTTTGTTAGTCCAAGCACCCTTCTTCGGGTTTTTACCTGGACTAGGGAAGTGGCACTATAACACGATTTTCACCAACTTCCGTTTATTCGGACTCTTTTACCCATGATCTTTCGGTCATGTCCACCCTTTTCATCCATTTTTTCTCACGATGCCCTTTTAGGTTTTCACTATGCCCTGGTTTTTGTTTTCACAAAACTCTTTTACTCACGGTTTCATGACCATGTCCGTCTATCATTTTTACTCATGGCGTTCCCTTATCCAGGTATACACCATGCCCGTTATTTTCTCATTCTTTTTTTTTGTTTTTTTGTTTTTTGTGAAGGTGTGTTTTAAGGTCATGCCTTTGGGACGTGTGCAAAGCAGTTTAACGTAATGTAGCCAGGACGTGTACTATAGTTTAAGGTCATATAGCTGGATCATGGTGGAGATGGATGGTTGTCTGTGGATGTCATGGAGTGAGTTTGGTGGTGGTTTTGACTCATTTTGGGGCAATGGCACGAGGATACCTATGAAAGATGGATGATGCATGAATGGTGGGTGAAAATTGGTGACCCATTAGCTAATGGTGAGTATGGATAACAGGATGGTTCGCTGTTTTGTTAGCATGGGTGAAACTCACTGGATAATGATGGATGATGGTAATGAAGTGAATGGACTCACTGGAGAAGCAATGAAATTGGTGCGCACACACGAACGAGTCGGTTAGGGAAGGCATGCGTGAAGATACACGTAAAAGGAGTGTGCGCATGTGTTAGGCGTCTTTATGGTCATACCTCTAGGACTCATGCAAAGCAATTTAATGCCATGCGTCCGAGACGTGCGCTATGGTTTAAGGTCATATAGCTTGGACCATGGCTATGCAGTTTAAAGTCCTGCAGCTAGCACATTGCAGTTTAAGGTTGTGTAACTAAACCTCTGCTACAGTTTAAGGTCATATAGTTTGGACCATGCTGTTTAGGGTCGGCACCTAGACCATTTAGGTGGGTTGTCATGTAGGTGATACTCCATGGGGAATAAGTCTATGGATAACAACAATCCGTTTCCCTAGGGATAAAAATGGTTAAGACCAGCAAGGGGTTTTGATGGAGAAGCAGGCTTTACTAGGGATTAGGGAACAAGTATGACTCCCTAAGGTGAAAGATGGAACTCCATGGCTGATGGAAAGTAACCCGACTTCTGGGGATAGGATAGCGTGGTGTGAGACTGACCCACAGGGGATTAAAGGGGTAAGCATGACTCCACGGGGATAATGGGCAATGGTATGTGTGTAACTTCACTAAGAATGACAGGCAGGAGCACAGATGCAACCCCACTAGGGATTGAAAAGATAAGGATGACCCTGACTCCATGGGGATAACGGGCCGTAATAGGGATGTGACCCCTACTTGGGGATGAGGGACAGTGGTCTGCTTGTAGCTCCATTGGGAACTACAGTCAGGAGCACAGGTATAACCCCACTGGGGCTAATGGTGTCCATTTCACAGCTTAAAGTCCTACGAATGGACTATGCGCGTAACAGTTTTAAGGTCTTGTAGCATGGAAGATGGCTATGCAGTTTAAAGTCCTACAGTTTGGACCATGCAGTTTAAGGTCGTGCAACTAGACCTCCACTACAATTTAAAGTCATGTAGTTTGGACCATGGTGTTAAGCCTTTCAACGTTATGCAGCCAGGATGTGCACCATGGTTTAAGGTGATATAGCTTGAGCCGCAGTTATGCAGTTTAAAGTCATGCAACGAGGACTATGTAGTTTAAGGTCATGCAACTAGACCTCAGCTACAGTTTAAGGTCATTTAGTTTAGACCATGCAGTTTAAGGTCATGAACCTAGACCATTTAGGTGGGTAAGGGAATGTGACTCCATGGGGAATAAAGCCATAATTGAAGACTCGACTCCCTGAGGAGTGAGGACTGTGGTGCAGGGAGAATGCCCTAGGGATGCAGAACGATGGTCCAAATGGGAGTTACATAGCATGCACACAACGCTAAGTTTTGGATGACGCATGCCGCGTTACGCTTAAATGACATGCATGCAACGTTAGGCTCTTGGTGAAGCACACGACGTTAGCTTGTTGTGGAGCGCAAGACGATAGCCTCTCGTGAAGTGCGCGACGATAGTCTCTTGTGAAGCGCACTACGATAGCCTCTTGTGAAGCACACGACGTCAGCTCCTTGGTGAAGCGGGCGACGATAGCATCTGAGGGACGCACGACATTAAGGAATAGTGATATCAATACGTGACAACGAGTTCATGAGGCTCAAGCGGCAGTGACTCACATTTGGACCTCAAGCTTGACCTGCCCTGGCCTGGACCTATCGTCGTCTGAAGCCAAGGATTGGAGCGTCAATTCGTGCTTGTGGGGGGCACTTTGTGGCACTGCAGACTATAAAATGGGGTAAAACCCCATTTTACCGAAAGGTTTTTAGAGAGCGAGAGATTTTCGACAAGAAAATCCATGTGAAACTGTAGCGCACAGAGAGTCTTAGGCGACCTCCAGCAAGTTCCGAAGCATTCGCAGGTTCCTACGAGCATTTTCACAGAGTGCTAAGGCCCTCCAAGTGGAATAGAGGGTTGCAGGGAAACACAGAGATTCACCGGGGCTTTTCCTGTGAAAGGTAATAGTGATTGGAGTTGCGGTAAGGGAAACAGCGGCGAAAGTAGGTTGGAGAGGTCTCGGGGACACCAGGGAGGAAAACAAGGAATGCTTGCTTTGCACAGGGCTTTCCGGTGACCTTGCGCCATCTTAGAGATTGCCGTTAGGCAGAACGAAGGTCGAGCAGTGCTTCTGCCAAGAGCTCAGTGATTTTTCGACGAGTAGAGAGAAGGGAACCCGTAGGGTCACAAGGGAGCTTTTATGGGAGTTCCAGTGGTTTCTCAATATCCCCGACTATTGGTAAGGGGAAAGAACAGGGTCAGATGAGGGTTCTCGGCGGACAGAGGAGATTTTTCAGCAAAATCTGAAGGGTTGGGAGGGAGGCAGAGGTTGTGAGAAGGTGGACCATGAATGAGGAGCGACTGTTGGGAAACCAAAGACTCACGAAAGTTAAACCCCCACCACCCCTCCCCCCCCCCCCTGAAATTAGAGACGGTGGGAAACGATGCACCACAAGGGCATGCTTAGCATTAATTTTCATGCAATGCTACCTTTGTTTGGTGGTAAGTTGTGCATAGCGATAGCCACACTCAGGATATCGCTCGCAGCAATAGTCGCCCACGAAAATGGTAGCGCGCGACATTGAGTTGCGCGCGGTGATGGTCACACGAGGTGTTGGGTTGCGCATGGTGATGATCATGGACGTCGATGTCTCGTGGGGGCCAAGAGTGATGGCAAATGAGAAGGGCCAACCACTGTGGTATGTTGGAAGCCAAGTCCTCCAGCACAAAAGTGAAGTCCATGTTATTTTCCCTCTCCTAGAAACTAGCCAGGCCTTGTTAGATGAATTGAAGTTGACTTGGAAATGGTTGGTTTCCCTCCGAAGCAAGAGCAACACTACAACATGATGCCTCTTTTCCTCTGAGGCAAGAGAAACTGTTAATACCCTATATACCCTATCTGTAACCTTCCTAATAATGGGCTTTTGACTATTACTTGTAACTCTTTCTAATGCAACAAAAGAAATGAATTTCTTTTGAGCTGGCTTAATGTTCTTCTTTTCCATTCCCTTCTTTTTACTGCATTCACTGCATTTCAAGAGTATATCAGGGATAATACTTCTTTAGGTATCGCCCATTGATAGGGGACATTGCCTCTTCTCCTTCGCAGTTTGCCAGTATACAAGCCACATTTGGTGTGACCTTTTTTACTATGAAGGGACCTTCCCACTTAGTTTAAAATTTCCTTGACGACATCCATGTATGACAATCGGTCTCCTAACTACTAAGACTAGAACCCCATAAGTGAATGAACAAACCTTGATAGACTTGTCAAAGGTTCTCTTCATTCGTCCCTGATTGAGCTCGAGGTTCAGCTGGGCCTCTAACCTCTTTTCATCAAGAGCATCTAACTCTTGATAACGGAGCTTGACCCTCTCATCTTTAGTCAGTCCCTAATGTATTGCGACATAGAGTGAGGGTATTTGAAGCTCGACGGGTAAAACCGCCTCACCTCCATAGACCGGGGAATAAGGAGTAGAGTTTGTAGCACTTCGAGTGGTGGTGCGATAGGCCCACAGAGCTTTAGGCAGCCTCCCAAGAAAATTCTTCTTTGACTTTGAAACTGACTTCCGGAGCCCTCCACATAGGGTTTTATTGAACTCCTCAGCTAAACCATTGGCTCAAGGGTGGTACATGATCGAGTACTTCCACTCAAAACCAAACTGATTGACTAGGCAATCAACGTGATGGCTTATAAACTGCAGGCCATTATCAGAGATTATTCGGTCCGAAAGCCCGAACCAGTATATGATGTGGTGACACACGAAGTTGACCACAGTGACCCTGGAACCTGCTTGAGAGGGATCGCTTCAGTCCACTTGGAAAAGTAATCTATCGCTGCTAGGATGAAGACATGACCCAAGGAAGAAGGAGGGTCAATGAGTCCTACAATGTCCATACCACATTAGGAAAAGGGCCATGATGTCACTTTAGGATGGAGAGGCTCTGGGGGCTGATGAATGAGGCTTGAGTGCATTTGGCACACCTGACATCTTTTAGCATAGTTTTGGCATCAGCCACCATTGAAGGCCAATAATAGCTGGGTCTGCATATGAGTTCATAGAGTTTAGGGCCGGATTGGTGCAGCCCGCAGATACCTGAATGCACTTCTTCCAGTACTTTATTTGGTTCTGGTGCATCAACACATCTGAGGAGAATTCTGTGAAATGATCGGCAAAAGAGAACATCCTCATCAAGAAGGGTGTACTTGGTAGACATACCATTGCGTTACGCCCGATCCTCAGATAGACTTCCATGCTTTATGAAGTTCATGATAGGCTCCCTCCAATCTTCCACTTGTTCGACCTCTTCACATATCTGGTCAAAGAATTTAGGCTCCTACTTCTTAGCCTTAGATTCTTTACCTTGGGAAATTTCCTAATCTACATTAATGACCTCCTTGGGTGCAAGGAGCGCTCCGAATGGATAAGGTGGGCATTCAGGGAAAACATTTCTCTCATCATCTGCATCAATTTCGATTCTTAAGTCAACATGTCTCCATTCTATTACCCAGACAGGCGTGGGTCCTCGATGAGGACAGTTGAATGGTGGCGCCGAGCTTTGAGAGTGCATCGGCCTGCGAGTTTAACATTTTAGGGATATGACTTAAGGAGAAATCATCGAACTGGGCCACATAAGAATTGACCGTGTCATGATCAGTCCCCTTAAGCTGCCTGATGACCAACTCAAAGTCACCAAAGATGTTCAGATGCCCTAGATCCAACTCCCGGGCGATCTCCAGTCCGATTATGAGGGCTTGGTGTTCAACTTCATTGCAGGAAAACACCTCTGCGAGTGAGAAGGATAAAGGAATCGTTCCACCATCGGGAGTCAAGAACACGACTTTAGCACCCCCTCTATCAGACTAGAATGCTCCATCGACATACATCTCTGATGGCCGAGTTAGTATCGTACAGAAAACTTCTTCATGCGAGAGATTACGTGATAGGGGAGATTCCCAAGGGACCGGTGTTGGAAGGATTTTTTCATCAACATGAGGCCCTTGCTCAATAAAGGCTTAGCAAGTAATGGAAATTTTGACAGTCTCAGAACAGCCCTAGAACTGGCCAAGATTTTCATGAGGTCTCTCAAAAGTCTCTTGCCAAGTTTTGTCACATTTTGCCATGTTTAACGCATTGCAGACTGAGAAACAGTTTCGACATAATCGACCTCAAGCACCCTAAAAAGGACCCCTATAACGATAGCTACATTTTCAGGGTCTCAAATTTTCGTGGGACCACCGTCATTGGATCTGGCATGATTGAAACCCCCAGGGCTAAAGTTTTAGCCCAAACGGATACTTTAGGAAGAAGTTATAGGTGAAAGAGTGAAACAAGAGGAGCCGTACGCTATTCCTGTACGACCACCCTGCAATACTACACCATTAAATGAGCAATCACAACCAGTGACTTTTAATGCTCATATCTCGGTCGTCCCAAGTCGGATTGTGCTCAAATTTAGTGAGCATGTTTGTCTAGTTAAGACGAGTGATTCAATATGTGGCACATCTCGTGACGATACCCGAGCGCTAAGAAAAGCTAGAGAGAAGTTGCTGATCCATGAAGAAAGTGTAGGAAATTCAGCAGCGTCGTGCCTCGCTCGAGCAGCCAAATCATGCCGCTTGCGAGCCCAATTGACGTGAGATCAATTCCATTACTGGTGTAAGGTCCCTGGCATCTCCAACCCGAACCCCGTATATGATGAACGGTTGGATTCTACACATGAATCCGACAAACAAACTGTAAATTCCATCGTCAGAATCCTTGATCCCGGTCAAAATTCCAAACTTGTAAAATCTTCGTTCAACCACAGAATCGAGTTGTGTTTGGTCCCTATGATCATAGCGGCATGCTCAGTATGATTTAGCGAAGAAAACACACATAAACGTCAAGGAATGAATACACTATCGATTCGAAGTTTCAAGTTCTAGTCAAAATTCAAGTCACATGATCATGCATCAAAAACACGATCCATGGCTCGAAGTTGGCATCAAATTGATCTCCATGTCAAACCCTACAAGAAAACAATTATCTTACGATCAACCGGCCATCAGAACGACCCCGGATCAGTCATGCAAGAACACGTAAGTCCTAGGGCAACACAGGGACTGTTCTGGAATTCTACAACTTGTTAGGAAGAGGCAAATTTGTCATTTTGCACCTTATTTTCTAATTTATTTTAAATCAATTTAATCTTAATTTTAAGCAATTAGAGTTATTTTTGATCATCCACCCATGTTTGGGGTACACTTCTATATATACATACCACCATTATACGCATAAAAGCAGAAGATATACACATGCACACAAAAGAGAGAGTTTCACTTAATACAAGTTTCTCTTTCTTACTATTGTGGTGTTACGCTTGAGAGAGAGAGGGTGAGGTGAGAGAAACTTTTGACCGGTACCCCTAAGGTTGAGGTAAGTCTTCTCTCTCTTCTTTTTTTTTCTTCTTCTCTCTCCCTTCTCCCCACTCTGGTCCCTCTTCTTCTTCTGAGTCCCTTGTGGAGGTCTGCATGGCAGTGGCAGTGCCATGCATTCCTATCTCTTAGTCTCACATGTCACGCATGGCGATGGCAGCACCATGCGTGAGTCTCCCTTCCCACTCGGTCTCTTTCTCTCAGTGAAGTCTGTAAACGGCGTTGCCCATCGCCGCCTACAGACATAGCTTTGATGTCTTGATGAAGAACCTAGATGGCGAAGTGTGTTGCCGCCTACAGGAGTCTTCCTCTACTACGCATTTAACATAGACAATGATACCTATCGCCGCCTGTTAGAGGCCCTTGCAATACCCATCGCTGTCTGTGAGATTCCTCTGTGTGTCCGGTGCGTATCTTCGTTCCCCCTGCATCCCATGCCAATCGTTGTGCGCCCTAGGAGAAAGCATCATTGTGTGCCTTATCAGGAGCCATCTTCGTCCGCAAGGGATGCGACACCTCCTTGCATTGCCCACCGCGATGTCTATCGACGTCCGCCTTTTCCCTTCTCGTTGTCGTCTCAGTCTTTTCTCTCCACCTCTTTCTCTTCTCACTTGATTGAGTGTAGCCCTAGCCTAGCGCCGACATGCCGGGCTCGGTTCCTAGTAGTATTATCGTTGTGCTGGTCCTTGAACCATGCCCATCTTGCTACTGCTCTGAGTCAGCAACTTCTGGCCATTATGCTAGTCTCGCCCTTCCATCAAGTTGTCTTCTCCTTTCTACCTTTTGCCTAACCTTGCAATTCATCGCCTTCTCTCATGAACGTGCATTACCCCAAGAAAAGGGTGGGTACTTTTCGACCCACCTGTCTTACAAATTAACCGTAGAAGTGTTGTGCAAAAATACAAGAGGATTACAGGTCAAGGGAGGTGATTTCGGACCAGCTCAAATAGGTTGAGGGCTTCTTCGTGATCAAAGACGACGCCCACGTGAGTCATTCCGAGTAAGTCCCAAACCCACCTAAAATTCCTATCTCATTGGTTGGTATACCTGCCCTTGCCCTCGAGCAAGGTTTTGAGAGAGCGATCTCAAGTTTCGGGTCCACCAGAGACTCGAGACACGTGCCACCAGGTCACCTAGATCCGGAGGACAAGATCGAGGCATCTAACCAGCTTGGCGACTCCACTAGGGACTTACTACCCCTTAGTCAATTTGCTCTTGTTTGACCAGTTTCCTTCTTTACTTTCTGCACTCATTTCTATGGCACCTGAGTTGTTCAACCCGTTCATCCGGGTCGGGGATTTCCTTATCCCTGCACTCGTGGCTTTCCCAGGGAAGTGAGCCTCTCAAGCCTCCTTACCTACTCTCCTTCTGAGTCAGGACTCACGGTCCAGCTCCCATGTTCTCACCTGGGTCGGTGCGAGAGGGAATTTACAGGTCCTTGCCTCCCTGCTTTCTCGCCATGGCGGACCCTCTACTAAGGCCCCTTGCATATGTAGCACTTCCGCTGTCGTGCATCCTGCTACTAGCAAGTCTCTTGCTAGTCATACTACTGCGGTATGCCGTAAGGCTGTCTCGTCCATCCCTGCATAAGGCAAACAAACTTTCGTCGCTCCTGAGGTTTGCCGCAAGGCAAACCCCCATCCTCCTTCACTACTCCGAGCCCCCACACCTGGAAGGTTGATACACAGAGGCAAACTTGCACACACTCAATGGCTCGTGGTCTATCCATTTGAGCCACACCTCGGGGTGACCCTCGTGTTGCCTTGAGCTTGCATCCACCATTAGTCCTTCTCGGGCACAACCCTGCATGCACCATGCATTCGCTTTCCAAAACTCGGGGCAACACTAGCTCTATGCCACCTCGAGCACAGGAGGGTCGATCGCTCCGTCTTCCCTCCCGACACACATAGCTTCACCTTGTGAGAGACAAGCTCCCGCCTAGTCCCTCACAAACACAAGCTCGTGAACTCGGCCTCCACAAGTTGAACCCATTGACCAGACCTGAGCTGACCCTCAAGTCACTCGGATGGCTAATCCTCAAGGTGCACACGCACCATCTTCGCATGTCCCTTTCGGAGTCAGACTCAGGCTAAGTCACGAACCAGCCCCTCTTTTCTTTGCCATTCTCTCGACGCTAGGCAAGCACCTCGAGCCCTGGTACTCAAAGGTCTTTCCTAAGAGTAAGCCTCGGGTCATCCGGACACCCTGGACTGAGAAGGGAACTCGGGGCAATGGCTCAATGTGGGACAGAGGCCTCTAGCCTCCAAAACAAGAATTCAAGATGTGCTCCATCCTTGGGCCCCACTCCCTGCCCCTGATCATATAGATGGCCCTCTCCTGTTCAAAGAAAACGGGGCAGTCTAGGTCTTAGGCTCAGTTCTGGAATGAGGTCCACGACCATCTCAGGATCAAGCAGAAGAGAGGCCTACAGATCCTGACCAGAGAAGCCTCCAAGGCAGCCGAAGTCGCCACCCTTGACGACCTCCTGCCTTGTAATCCCTCCCTGTTCAAACTTCGGAGCCTAAGCAAGTCCTAGAGTACTGTTCAGTGATCACGAACCAGAAGCCACAGTCCCAAGACCATCAAGAACCTGTCCTCACAAGATCGACATACGAAGCTCGAGTCTAGTCAGGGCAAGCTGAGCCCCGCTAGATTGACTTGTCACACGTGACTCGCCAGCCACAATAGGCCACTGCATCACCTGATTTTGACCTCCCAGAGGAAACGATCAGTGTCATGGTGATCAATGACCCGAACAACGCTCAGGAGGAGCAAATGAACAAGTTCAAGGAAATGATGAAAGCCTTCCTCAGAAAGATGGAGCGCCTAAAGGCCTTCAGGGCCCCTTCTGCGCTTGACTCCCCAACCGGTGACGACACAGCTCCTCAGCAGGCGCCCCCACCGGTCTCTCAAGACAACTCCTCTTGCAGGGTCTCCCAAACTGACATAGATGCTATGGTGGCCCATAGCCTTAAGAACAAGGTCCCGAGCATGCCGAAGACGCCTCTCTACCAAAAGCCATATCCTTCGTACATTGACCAAGTATCGTTTCCACCGAACTACCAAAAAGGGAAACTCCCCCTGTTCAATGGTACCACATCTCCTCACCAGCATATGGCCCACTTCCAAGAGGCCTGTCGGGTGATGGCAACTGATGGACATCTTCACCTCCGCCAGTTCGTTGAAACACTCAAAGGGGCCTCCTAGTGGTATGTTCAGTTGTCACCGAAATGGAGCAGTTGTTATAACAATGCATGTATAAACTCCAAAGGAACGTGGAAACCATCGAGCTCCTCACCTTGATGTAAGACCCTGGTGAGCCGGTTGATAAACTCATCAGCCAATGGAGAGAGTTGGTGACTTTTCACGCCACTCCCATGACCGAGAAGGAAGCAGTCTAGACCTGCATACGGAACATGCTTCCTGAGATCGCCCTAGATGTCGAGGCATCCAATCCACCCTCCATGTCCGATCTCATCTCTAAGGCAGTACCTATTGAGGGATTGTTCAAGCATGACAACACCCATCAGCAACCTGCCAGCTCAAATTCAGTCCACAATGGTTGGGACTGTCAAAAAGCAGTAATCAGCGCTATCGTCATCGTGGCTGAAACCAAAGGCTCAGCTTCTCAAACCTTGGACCTCTCCAAGGCACAGGCGTCTCCGGCCAGGGCCAAGCAGTAGGCCTACAACAGCATCTTGGTTCCTAAAAACTCTAGGCGAAGCGATTACTTCGCCCAGCACCAGAATAAGGTCTAACCCTTCGACATGGAGTGGACACCCGCACTGCTTTGACTGTTGCTAGAACAAAACATGATACAGTTTTCGGAGGCTAATATTGTGGAGTTAGTTGAGCAGTAGGTAAATGAGAAGTACTTGGCCTATCACAAAACGGTCTGCCACCCCACTCATGACTGTTATAAGCTCAACAACACTATCGAAGCCCTTATCAACAAGGGTTAGATAAAGCTCGAAGAATTGAAAAAGGCGTTCGGAGCAGCGGAGGCATCACACATAATCACAATCCAAGAAGATGACAAGGCACCCGCCATCCTTCGTGCATTCTTCGTGCATTCTTCTCCATAATGCTCGAAGAAGGAATCACCGCCCCAAAGCTGACAAGGCAGCCTAAGTGCCTGCCTCTAGGGGCCGAGAACCTCTAGTGTGCATTTCACTAGATATGAGGCCATGACGTTAGCTAGTGCACTGGCTTCCATAAGCTCTTAACAGAAAAGATGCAGTAGTGCTAAGAAGCTCAAGGAGACCCGACAAGACACCCTCAAGTCCCTGTCCAACCTTCTGCTTGTTATCGGAGTTGGCAACAACCACTGAAAGTCCCCAAAAGCTTCCCTACGACCTTGCAAATTGCCCTTCTCCCTGGTTTCCCACTTCAACAGTCCACCAAAGCTCACCAGAATTCTGCTAAAATTTTGGTGAACTCAATACAGCCCCTTCTCCTTCTCCTCCGACAACCAGAGCGTTGGCAAAGCCCACTGAGCTCCTTTGCCACCTCCCCCTCAACAGTAGAACAATCAAAGAAGCACTTGAACTCTGGCAAGGCACCTCTGCAAATTATGTCAAGGCCTTGAGAGATCCTCTTTCTTGCTCAGAATGTTTCGATTTTGGCCGAAAACTATTCGTAAGTACGCTGCGAAGCTTCACACCTCCTGAAGTTCGCCAGAAAAATCCCTGAGGACCTTTCTCTGCAAGTTTTGACCAGGAAGTGCTTGTCAGAAAACGCTCGCCAGGAGCTTTGAATCTCTCTCTCTCTAAAAAAAGAAAGCCCTTCTATTGTTTTACCCTTCGATGAAACAGTAAAGTGGGGTCTGTCCCCCCTTTTATACCCCGAAGTACTGAAGATTGCCCCCCCCTGCCCCCATAAACTTAGAATGATGCTGCAGTCCCCAACTCTTGATGGCGATAAGGTCGGGCTGGGGCAGCCAAGCTCGAGACATGAAGCAGCATCGTCGCGTGCCTCGTCAAGACTTTGTCCTAGGGACTAGCGCCGCGCGTTTTGTTCAGAAGGTTATCGTTGTGCATCTTGTCTAGGGACTACCACTGAGCGCTTAGTCAGGAGGCTATTGCCACGCGCCTCGTCAAGGAGTCACTGCCCTATATCTAGCCAAGGGTTACTACCGCACGCTTCACTAAGGGACCTGACGCCATCATCCAGGTCTAATGCTGCACTTAGCATCATACACAGGCCCTGGCGCACCCCTCCAGACCATCGTCTCAAATCCTCAGGAAGTTCATTCCCTACACCACAACTTTGCTCCTTAGCTAGCCCAGTTTCTAGTAATGGCTTTATTCCCTGCATCTTTATGGTCCACGCTACATGACCTTAAACTGCATCGCCATGGTCCTAGCTGTATCGCTTTAAACTGCACAGCCATAGTCCGCGCTGCATGACCTTAAACTGCATCACCATGTGTAGACACCCCATTTTTAATCTTGCAAATTATGTGGTTTTCTCGACCCTTAGGACCACACTTAATGTAGTAAACTCAAATGCATAGTTCACAAAGCCTACCTTGTGATCTGGAACCAGTTGGCTTACCCAAAACCCTGTCCCTATTTTCACACAGATTTGTGTAAATGCCCTGTTTTACCAAAAAAATCATTAAAAATAGTAAAAAAGTCCGTTTTGACCCAAAATTTCTTTGAGAGCTTCACAAGAGGCTGAGGACAAAAATTGTTGTGTGCAACACAGGGTGTGCCAGCCAGGCTTGGGCAACCAAGGTGTTCCGCCTAGCCTTGAGCGCCATGGGGCATGCCGCCCAGGCGACACGACTCGCGTCGTCCAAAAACTATTTGTTCAAAAACTATTTGTTTATTTTATTGCATTTGTTTTGCTTTGATCTGATTTTGATTTATTTAGATTGAACAATCATATTTTAAATGCTTTTGATAATGCTAGCCCCGCCACAGATTTGAGAGCAAATCTGCTTGTTTCTGGACAGATCTAACCTTAGATCTGAATTCGATTTGTCCCACCTTCTCTAGTATTTCCTTTTCATCATTTTAAGGTGACAGATTTGAGAGATCTCATTTCAATATTTCTCTGATTTTTCACGATAAAAAGTTTGATGCCCACTATGGGGAAAATGGGGCATGTTCCAAGCATCAAAATTTCAAAATCTCATAATCTTTTGGAACTTTGCAGGCATGCCTCCACATATCTGAGAGCTGATCTGCTCGTTCCTGGGCAAATCTTGCCTTAGATCTGAATTTGATTTGTCCCACCTTCTCCACTATTTCATTTTCATCATTTTAATGTGACATATCCAAGAGACCTTCATTTCAAGATCTCTCTTATTTTTCAAGGTAAACAGTTTGGTGCCCAATGTGAGGCAAATCGAGCGTGATCCGAGCGTCAAAATTTCAAAATCTCATAATATTTTGAAACCTTTCATGCATTTTCTAAGTACTATTTTGTGATTTCTCCCAAAGTTTCAGGTCAAAATAAAATATTTAAAAATGCGAAAAAACTATTCTTCTGTTAGATCTGTAGTCCCCTCTTGTCGCTTTATTTTAATTTATTTTCATAAAAAAATATTTTATTTGTTGTTTCTCCAAGTTTACAATAAATTTAATTTATCAATAACTACAAGAAAAAAATATAAAAAAAATAAAAAATAATAATTTTTTAGGCGAAACTAGGCGTGCCGCCCAGGCGACACTAGCCGTGCCGCCAAGTCCAGGGAGAGACGCTCTCTGGTTCCCACGTCACCCAATTCATAATTTTTTGAAATTTTATAGGCTGGGTTTTGAGTCTCTTTTGTGGCTGTTCACAAAATTACAAAGAAAAATAAAATTTTAAAAAAATATTTTGCTTGGATAAAGTTTTGTTCTATCTTATGTTATATATAAATATGTATATATATATATATTTTTGTTTTTTTTTTTTTTTTGGGGCGACACAACCCATGTCGTCCAACTTGTAGGTGCGACACGGCCTGTGCCGCCCGATCACAGAGGTCCCAAAAACTTCTTGGGACCCCCTACATGACTGTTCCAAGGACTTTTGGCTCCCTTTTGACCAAGTTTTGACTTAAAATATTTTTTTTAAAAAATATAAAAAAAATATTTTTCTTTAGATAAGTCTGTCCTGCTCCTGTCTTTTTCTTTTTTATTTTAGTTTATTAATTTTGGCTGAAACCATTTTTCTCTACTTTCATCATGCTTAGTCTAACTATATTTCATCAAAGTTAGAAAAGATAAAAAATAAAAAAAAATAAAAAAAATATACATTGACGGCTGCTTTCACCCTCCTTGAACCGTGTCCCGTTCGAGTCACCCTCGACTTAGCACAGATTGTGTCTGATTTCATTGTTCTGACTTTACCTCTTAAAGGTTGCTTACCCCTCCATCTATACTGTGCTTCGAGTGAGTTTCGCCTCGAAGCGTGCATCGCTAAGTACGATCAGTGCCGAGTGCCCACTTATTTTCCTTCTTTGCATTGTGTGTTTGTGTGCTTGACATTATTTTCATATGCGTACTTCTTTACACAGTCTAGCACATAACAATTGGGAATCACGTAAAACCAAAAAACAAATTTTTCGAAAACCCCAAAAATCCACGTTAACGACATGAGAGGAACTTAGCATTGAGAGACGAGGTGGTTGGGATTCACGTAACGTTAACTGTGAGAGCCCCTCCGTAATCCTTTGCCTCAAAGAAACTCCACATATATTAGGACCTGGTGAGCATCCTATAACAGAAGGCCAGGACCTATGTGGGGACTTATATAAGCCTAGCCGAATTTCAATAGTTAGGAACCCACTCTCAAGCCAAACCTACCTGTAATCAGACTAGGTCAAACATTTTTGTGTGCTTGCTTGCTTATTTCTGATCAGTTAATCTTAGATTCCAATCCGGACCAGCTTTTGGTCCGAGCTGTAGCTTCTTGGTCCAAGTTCAGGCTTATTCCCAACTTAGCCAAAGTCCGAACCAGGATTCGCCTTGGTTTGAACCTAAGCACCCTCTTGGTCTGAGCCGAAGGCTCGTTCCTAGCTCATCTTTGATCCAATCTTGGTTTACACCTGGTCAGATCATTAAAACTCTTTAGGTCCAAGTCCAGGCTTGTACCTAACCTAACCTAGGTCCGAACCAGGTTCATATCCAGGTCCGAACCTAGGCCCCCTCTTGGTCCGAGCTGAAAGCTCGTTCTTGGTTCATCTTTGTTCCATTCCAGGTCCGCGCCTGGTCTAATCATTAAAATTCTTTGGGTCCGAGTTTAAGCTTATACTCAGCCTAGCCCAAATCCGAACCAGGTTCAAACCTAGGTTCGAACCTAGGTCCCTTTTTGGTTCGAGCCAAGGACTCGTGCCTAAACCAACTTTGATCCAATCTGAGTCCACACTCGGTCTGATTATCATAACCCTCAAGGTCCAAGCCTAGGCATGCACCCAGCTCAGTCCAAGTCCGGACCAGGTTTGCACCCAGGTCCGAACTTAGACCCACTCTTGGGTCGAGCCGAGACTCGGACTTACCCTTTCTAGATCTTTGTCTAGGTTTTAGTATAGGTTTAAGCTTAGAGTTACCTCTAGGGTTGGATTAGGCTTACCCTAGTTCCGAGCCTAAACCAAAAGCCATTGAGTCTACATTCCAGGTTAGTTTTAGCCTAATTGTCACTCAAGGTTGGCCCCTAGAGTCAGGTTACGTCAACCTTAGGCCGTCGAGTCTAGATCTTACCCAAGTCTGATTCTGGGACCCTACTAAGGGCGATCACCATGTCAGTCACCCAAGGTGATTATGATGACCTCTCCACAGCTGACTCTAAACCGAACCTACCCAAACCTAGGGACCAGTATGCCGCAATCCATTGCGATTACGGCCAGAACTTGGGCCAATCCATTATCCATCATCCAGGACTTCAATTAGAAATTGAGTCCCAGGGATCCACTCCTAACCCTGAGCTCTGTATGGTCCGAAAAGTTGGCTCCTCCCAAAAACCATTGAACAGCCAGGGGGTCCGGTCGAGCATTGTCCTACAGGGAACCTTACATAACCACAGTAGGAGCCGTGTGAACTTAGGCAACCAAAGTAGGAGCCGTGTGAGGGAAGAATTTCACCTTGTCTCTAATGATGCCCAGAAGTCACGCTAAGATAACCCTGAGGATCAACGGTCCCAAATTCAAGAACCATCTTAGTCTAGGGGATCTAACCCAACCTCGAGCCACCGTAGTACAACCCACAATGTCTTGAAAATTATACGTAGCCAAGGCGTCAATCTAGACCAAACCTTATGTGAGATAGGCATCTAGGCTGCCCTCAAAAGTCTAGTTGACGTAGGTTACATAGTTCATGCCCCAGTTCATGGGTTAGTCCAAAACCAACCTAATAGCATAGGTCAACCCATAGCACAGCCGAGTCAGTCGATTCTTCAATCCGTTCCTCCTGCGTATCCAGTCCAACCAACCGTGCAATTTCGGCAACTGATGGCGATGCCTATGGGTCAGTATGCCCCTCAAGGACAAATGTGTCAAACGGCCCCAGTAACTGCAGCTCATCCATCACTGCCCAAGCAAGCCAACATCTACCCAAAGTCTTGACTCATCAGTCTATGCTTGGGAACCTACCGACCGGTGGACCTACTCTCATGCTGAATACCCAACAAGAAGGCACCTTAAAAGCAATACAAGATATGCTTGTAAGGATGGGTATGCATGAAATCCTACCCCAAAGGCCTATGTTCATGAGAACCTTTGAGACATGGAAGACCTTCCCCCTGAGTTTGTCATCCTAGAGTTGAAAAACAAATTCAATGATAAGAGTGGCCCAGATATTCACTTCAACATGCACCTCCTCTCCGTCCGAGCCTTGCGAGACAGGCCTAACCAGTTGAAGGCCCTATTTTCACAAACTTTGACCGACGAGGCTTTAAACTGGCATCGAAGAATAATGACAACTCAACCACACATAACTCCAAACGAAATGTTCAACCAGTTCGTCTCTCATTACCGTGGGTCGACACCAAGATCTCTTTCCTTAGGCGAGCTCAATGCAACTAAACAAAACCCAGGAGAATCCTTTGAGGATTTTATCGGTCGATTCTGCGAGGCTGCAATGCGGGTCATCAAATCTCCACTTACGGACCCTGCTAATTTCCATGGCCTTAGAAAATGCAGCTCTTGAATAAAGGACCTTCTTTAGCCAAGGACTTATCCCCCACTCTTTCGACTCCATGATCGAGCGGGTGGCGCGACATGAAAGGGCGAGAGGGACATCCCTCAGTACTAGGCCCGATAACTAACCCATCACGACCCCTCAGAATAACAATAAGAGAAACAGTAAGGGGAAAGCTTCTAGTCAAGTTAACGAAATTGTCGTTAATGGACCGGCTCAGGGTTCAGCCACCCAGCACAATAATAGGAACCAAAATCGTAGGGGTCAGCTTAGAGCTAACACTCAAAATAGTAATCGAAGGCGAGGGGACAACTTCACTCTTCTCAAAGACCTGTTAGAAAAAGTGCTGGCGTTACTCTTGAAGAAAAACATGGTTCAACACCTGCCACCATCTAAACCATCATTTGAGGTTAAGGATAAGAACAGATGGTGCAAATGGCATAGAAACCATGCCCATGATACCCAAAAAATTTTCTACTTGAAGCAGATTCAAGGGTTGATTACTAGGGGCGACATCACTGTCGGACTTAGAAATCAACCTGTTGAAGAACCTAATAAGAAGATGGGTATATTCATAAACCCTCTCCCCAAAAATACGGCCACAACCACTAAAAAAACGAGAGCTCCGAGTAACTCGAAGGAGGATGTTATCATTCACATGATTGAAAACGGAGACGAAGAAGATGATCCCAACTAATTCATATTTGCATGCCATCATCATCTCCAGGAAGTTGAAGAAGATCTTTTGAGTCTTCTTAGAGGAAACTCTTCGTCCCCTAACTCTGTTGATCCTCCTACGTGGGACCAGTATGACGAAGATGATGCCCTCGAGATTGACATGGTCAAAGCTGATGAAAAGGGATCATCTTCCAAACAAGGGGCCAGCACCCCGAGGTCTCCCATTACTCTCATTATGGCTGACTCTATCGAGCTCCAAGCTAGCGAAGTTGATCCCTTAACCCAAAGAGGTAGAGTTTCCAAACCCATTCAATTGATGGCGGACACTCTTGATGAAAGAATGGGTTCCACTTCAACAGCCAAAGCACCAACAGGGGTTGCAGATCACGAACCAAATAAAAGAACTCGAGGATCTGCAACCAACTATTATCTACAAACTCATCTTGGGAAGATCCAGGCTCAAATCTCCATCTTGGAGTTGCTTGCGAATTTGCCGGCACATAGAACACAAATTGAAAAGGTTCTTGCTAAGACCCACATCCCGAGCAACACACAACCGCATGAGTTGTGCGGGATGATCAACCAACTAATGGCACCAATGCCATTCATATTCATGGACAAGGACATCTCGGCTAATGTCTATCGCTTTCACGTTCAGCCTCTTTATATCACTATTTTCATGAAAGGATATGGGATAAGGGGAGTGTTGGTTATGATAATGGTGAAGCGGATAGGCAAAATCACAGATGACTTCGAACCATGTCAGTTAACCATCGCGGCATATGATGGGACCAAGAGGCTGGTAGAGGGCACATTGCCTCTCACACTCAAGATTGGCCAACCATTCAGCCGGTAAAGTTTTATGTCTTGAACATAAAACCTTCTTTCATCATGCTGCTTAGAAGACCCTAGTTCCATGAAAACCTCGTGGTCGCCTCCACGCTACATCAATGCCTAAAATTTCCAACCAAAAATAGCGTTGCAAAGGTTTGTGCCGACCCCCCTTCTTTTCTTAATCCTAGCGTACATAGAGGAAAGCTAGCCGTAGGGGTCGAGCTTGGGGAAATCCCGCTCGCTTCCTTTGAGCAAGCTGATTGTGCCACTTTACGCCTGAAGGCACCCCGTTCCTCAAATTTTGTGAACTTTCGCATCGATGGAGGAGATTATCCAATGCCGACATCGATACAGCTTCGGGTCCCTCGAAGCCTATCACATACTCTTCTCCCAAGGCTTCCAATTTGGTTATGGTTTGGGAAGTCAAGAGTAAGGCGTAAAGGAAGCAATTTCTGCATCACTTGAAGCCAAAACTGGAAAAGGGGATCGAAGAGGGCTTGGGTGTACTCTCACCCTATTTCAAAGCTGAATAAAGCCTTCAAGCCCTCCATGCTTCATATCAGGAGGCATTCAAAGCCTCGATCCTCTCGATGCTCGTCCTCCATAACGGCCGGAAATGATCATCGAATCCCCAACAGGGGATAGTCCCTCTTCCACATCTCAGCACACACAAGGACTAGGAATTGAAGACCTATATGCTGACCTGGATCTGGACAAGGTGTGCACAGTTGGCTCTAACACAGCCAAGGGTGCTCATCCACCGACACCAGCCCAGGGACAGAATTGGTCGTTCATTCTTTTATCTCGAGAATCGTTGGAAGCATACCAGCCGCACCTTCAAGTCCTGGATCCAAAAAACGGATAGGTGTGGGGTGGTCATCTAACCACCCTGCACGTCCAATCCCCAACATTTCTCTCGCGAGTCTCATAAGGGACACATTTTCCAATATTTAAAAAACCAGTGAAAATTTAAAACATGATAAACGTGATGATAATGAAAAAAAAATTTCCAAAATGGCAAATGCCCAAGATAGTCCAATAATGGTGCATAATACTTGAGATGATGAATTGGACGACCAAGACAAAGATCAAGGGAGTTAAGAGTCTGAAGAAATCTCTCAACCTGAGAAACTTACTTCCCATGTTGAGCAATTCAAGAAGAGGTTCGAGGGTGACCCAACGGTTATCATCAAAGAGACGATTGACGTAAACTTAAGGACTGAGAAGGACCCAAGGTTAACCAAGATTGGAACCTCCTTATCTTTTGAGGAGTAGGAAAATGTGATTTCTTTTCTTAAAGAATATCGAGATGTCTTTCCCTGATCATACGATGATATGTCAATGTTAGATCCCACATTGGTGCAACATCACTTAATATTCAACGAAGGGGCGAATCCTGTAAGGCAGAAACTCTGACGTCAAAAGACCCACTTCGAGCTCAAAATCAAAGAAAAAATCGACAAACTACTCAAGGCGAGGTTCATTACTCCCGTCTATTATTCAGAATGGTTGGCCAACATAGTGGTCGTACCCAAGAAAGACGGGAGGATCCGAGTGTGTGTCGATTACATAGACCTCAATAAGGCCTTGGTCGACAGCACTGTGCGCCACGAGATGTTGTCATTCATAATACAATGGGGAATCTACTGTTACAAAGTCATGCCCTTCTGTCTAAAAAACACAATAGCAACCTATCAATGAGCAATAACTAGCATATTCCACGATTTAATGCATACCATTATGGAAGACTATGTCGACGACATTCTGGTCTGGTCAAAGACCAGGTCTAATCATCTCACCAACCTGAAACATCAACTCAAACTCAATCAAGAAAAATGCGCCTTTGGAGTTGAATCCAACAAATTACTAGGCTTTATAGTAAGCCAAATAGGTATTGAGGTGGACACATCCAAAATATGAGCCATCAATGAAATGCCTCCTCCCCAGAACATCAGAGAAATCCGTGGGCTTCAAGGTCGCAAACAAGCTATAAGGCGTTTCATTTCACCACTGGCAGATAAGTGCGCACCATTCAATAAACTCCTTAAGAAGGACACCCCATTCATATGGGACAATGAATGCCAAGAAGCGTTCGATCAAATCAAGGAGTACCACACCAAACCTCCCAACCTTAGTCCTCCTAGTCTAGATAAACCCATGTTCCTATACATGTCAGTGAAAGACAAGACCATGGGGGCAATGTTAAGACAATATAATGACCATGAAAAAAAACAAACGATATACTATATCAGCAAAACCATGGTCGACTATGAGACAAGATACATGGATGTGGAGAAATACTGCTTAACACTTGTGTGGGCCATGCAGAAACTAAGACATTATGTCTTATCTCATTCAGTCAAGCTAATATAAAAAATTAACCCACTCAAGTACCTATTGGAGAGGCCAGTCCTCAATGGACGTTTGGCGAAGTGGAGAATGCTATTGAGCGAGTCCGAAATCGTGTATGTCACTCAAAAATCGGTCAAAGGACAAGCCATTGCTGACCACTTAACTAAACATGCACTGGCGGACAATATTCCCGTTAACACGGATCTCCCAGATGAGAACCTCTTCACAATTGAGGATTCGATTTGGGTGCTATACTTTGACGATGCAAAGAACAAATACGAGTCAGGTATAAGAGTCATATTATGCTCACCGGAGAAGATTTTAATGCCAACAGCCATTAGATTGAATTTCCCATGTACCAATAACATTGCTAAATAGGAAGCCTTAATAGCTGCGCTTGAGATCACCATGGGAATGAAAATCCAACAAATATGAGTGATCGGTGACTCCTTACTCGTCATAAACCAAGTTTAAGGGATTTGGAAGGTGAAAGAAGAAAAGCTTAAACCTTATCAAGAAAAGGTGGAAAAGATGATCCCATATTTTAAGAAAATCACCTTTTAGCACGTGACTAAGGAAAATAATTGGTTCACCGACGCCCTTGCAATCCTTGCCTCAATAGTCGATATTGCCCCAGAAATAACCACGCTCCCATTCTACATCAGGAACAAACATGACCCTTCCCCACCAAGGATCGAAAAAGAAATAGAGCAAGAAAATGAGAACGATGGGGTAGTATCTCCCGTGGCTTCAGATGCGCTAGTTAAAGTAAAACCATGGTTCCATGATGTTCTGTCCCTGCTAATAGTTGGGTTATACCCCGAAGGAGCCACCAAAAAGGATAAAGAAGCCCTCGATGGGATTCTTGGTAAGAGGTGACCTCCTGTTCAAGAAATCCTTCGATTGCATGACTCTACGGTGCCTCAATCAACCAGAAATTGACCAAGTACTAACAGAGTTGCACAATGAAGGAGGTCATTCTGAGGCAGCCGCCTTAGCTCAGAGAATTAGGCGCCAAGGATATTACTGGACAACCATGGCTGAAGACTGCTGGAAGTTCCTTAAGAGGTGCCCCAAATGTCAACTCTATGGAGACCTCATCCATGCACTGTCCGTATCACTCAACTCAACACCGCCCGTATGGCCCTTCTCCATGTGGGGTCTTGATATCATTGGAGTGATTTCACCAAAAGCCTCAAACGATCACCGTTTTATATTAATAGTTATAGAATACTTCACCAAATGGGTAGAGGCCGCATCATTTGTTAAAATTGAAGGCCAACATGTTACCCATTTCATAAAGAACAATATCGTATTCAGATTCTGTTTTCCTTAGTTGATCATCACAGACAATGGATCCAATCTCAAAAATGAAAAGGTCACTAAGGTGTTCAAAAGGTTTGGGATAACACAGAAATTCTCCACACCTTACTACCCTCAAGGAAACAGACAAGCAAAAGCCATAAACAAAGGACTTCTCAAAATAGTAAACAAAATAATAGAAGTCGGGAAAGATTGGCACGAAAAGCTAAATGACACCCTATAGGCCTACTAAAAAACTGAGAAGACTCCTACTGACATGACCTCGTACTCATTGGTGTATGGTATGGAAGCAGTGCTACCCATCGAAGTTGAGATTCCGTCTCTCTGAATGCTTATTCATAAAAATTCAGATGAGGGACAAAAAGTCAAAGCATGAATTGCTGCCCTCATTAATTTGGATAAAAAATGACTACAAGCAACACAAAATATCGTTGCTTACCAACGTAGAACCAAAAGGGCAGACCAAAGAAAAGTTATTCCTCGACGATTCAGAGAAGGAGACATGGTACTCAAGAAAATCTTCTACACTCCTGCAAATCCATACCCTTTAGGTAAGTTCAAACCTAATTGGGAGGGGCCATTCGTGGTTACTAGAGTGCATGCAGGCAATTCTTATAAAATAAAAAAATCAGGAGGGGTACGAACTCAACGATCCCATTAATACAATGTAACTCAAAAAATACTACCCATAATGGGCTCCAAAATGTGGTGAAAACCTGAAAAGGCATCACAAAGAAAAAAAAAATCAAAAAAAAAAAAAAAAAATAAAGACATGCTGAAAATTTGAAAAGGCATCACGGGTAAAAGAGAGAATAAAATCTCCTAGAAGGAGCTTTCGATGCAAAACACTCAAGCACAAACAAGTACTTGCAAGTTCCAATAATACTGCACAAGCAGACCCTGAGGATGAAGACTCTTCCTAAACCCTGCAGGTTCCCAACATAACCAACTCAAAAAGATGTAGGAGGGTGACATGAATGGAAAACTGAAGTGATTTCGACGGACCCTGAAACATGTAGACCCTCCAAGATGAAAGCCCGACAAGAATCCAGAGGACTCTTCATGGATCCGCGAAGCAATGGATGAAAGCTTCCAAAGGTAAGAAGACAGCTTCATGATTTCTGAGTTCTCACGATCCTGCAAGGGAATCCTTTCATCATTTTTTGATAGAATATAACAAAGAAAATGACCACCAAAGGGGCCACAGGTGGTGAAACATTAAGGCCCGTCCCTTTTGAAAATTCTTTCAAATTCACTTTTAAATCATTCTTTTTCAAAGACAAAATCCTTTTTAGAAAGGACTTCATCACTATAAGAAGCTAAACTGTTAGTCAATCTGACCTCGTTATTGAAGCCAACTTCCGATGCCTATTATGAAGGCTTGAAACTAGTCATGCACTCCATGGTTGTATGAGTATAACTACCAACTACCACATATCAGAGATGGGTAAACCTCGCCAACGACGATACTGGCTAGTCTGGGAGCGTTTTTCTCTCGACTGGATCCTCTGAGACAAAATGAGGCAAGCTCATCCCTGTGTGTGCGTATGATGACCTAATAGCAAGAAATTCGAGATAAAAGACCCTACAACTAGGGGACTGAGTTTGTAAAAATTCAGTTTGAAAAGTGTGTGCAAAGAAAGTATTTCGCTATACTTCGACAAATCAATAACACATGCACAAGTTAAAAGACCCCCAAATAGGGGCAATAAAGAAAAAAGAGAAGGGGAAGGATACCGAGCAAGAGAAAGAAGCTGAGGTAGAACGA
>NW_006495648.1:276544-309878 GCF_000471905.2 Amborella trichopoda | reverse complement strand
TATTAAGTTCTAGAGTAGTCCCAAATGAATCCAAAAAAAAAAAAAAATTTGCTTGGTGGTACCCTCGTGCTGCTTGGGCGACACGATCCGTGTCGACCAACCTAATACAGAAAATATATATTTTTGCTTGGCGACATATCTCGTGCCGCTCGAGCGATGAGGTCAGTGTCACCCAACCCGTTAACCAAGAAAATATCATTACAAAAAACAATTTTTCTATTTTTTTTTGGTTGGCGGCACACCCCATCTCCCACCCCATAAAAAAGAGAAAAAAAAAAATGAACATTTTGCTTGGCGGCACATCTCGTGCCGCCTGAGCAACACAGATAAAAATAAAATAAAAATTGTTTGCTTGGAGGCACGTCTCTTGTCGTCCAACCCGTTAATCAAAAAAACAAAAAAAAAAATTATGCGCGACACTTGCCTTGTTGCCCAGCCTATGAGGGCGACACGCCTCGTGTCGCCCATACATTTTTGCCAAAAGTTTTACTTTTACATTTCCAACAAAATACATCAATAAAAATAATAAAAAAACGTTTTCCAACAAACTACACTTAATAAAAAATAAAAATAAAAGAGAGTTTTTACTTCGGTGGGCCACAACAGTCGTGTCACCCAAACCTGAGCGACACAGTCAGTGCCACCCGGGTGACACGGCCAATGTGGCGCAAAAAGGTTTCCCCGAAACTTTCCCCACTCAATTTTTGGGGACTTCCAAGGATCAAACATGGTTTTTTATGATAATTTTCAAACATTTTTATTAACTTTTAAAGTAAAACGCTCCATGGTAACACGAACCGAAACTGCCAAACAATTTCAAAAATAAATAAACAGTAAAAAAGACAACGCTCCTCGATGGCATGAACCTAAATAACTAACCAATTTTCCAGAAAAATTAAAAAAAAATTAAAAAAAAAATAAAAACATTCCTTAATGGCATGAGCCTAAACTGCTAACCAAAGTTCGATCCAGGGCACAACCACCTTATTTCAATGGAAAAACGTCAAGCTCATGTGATGTTAAAGAGCCGAGACAAGAAAAACGTCAAACTTGTGCGACGTTAAAGAGCTGAGATAGGAAAAACGTCAAACTCGTGTGACGTTAAAGAGCTGAGACAGTAAAAACATCAAACTCGTGCAACGTTAAAGAGCCGAGATAGGAAAAATGTCAAACTCGTGCAACATTAAAGAGTCGAGACAAGAAAAACGTCAAACTCGTGAGACATTAAAGAGCCGAGATAGTAAAAACATCAAACTCATGTGACGTTAAAGAGCAGAGATAAGTCACGTCTAGCCCCATATGACGTAAAATGTCAGATGTGTTCAGGGCACAACCACCCTGTTTAATGTGTTCAGGGCACAACCACCCTATTCAAATGTCTAGCCCCGTATGACGTTAAAGGTCGGGTATATTCAGTTCAACGTCAAACTCGTGCAACGTAAAAGAACTGAGACAGGTAATATCTAGCCTCGTATGACGTAAAATGTTGGATGTGTTCAGGGCACAACCACCCTGTTCATTATTGTTCAAGGCACAACCACCTTGTTTAAACGTCTATTGCCATATGACATAAAAGGGTCGGGTGTATGGTCCATCGATGCAAGACGCTAAACTGTTTGGAGGACTCTATGGTTGCAGGAGTTAAAACTGTTAACCAACTTTGTTTTTCAAATATCATTCTCTTTTCAAAAGTTTCACTATATGTCTGTGATTTCAAAAACTTTAAGTTCTTTGTTAAAATCGTAACCTATCCTTGCTCTGGGTTCTATTTCAAATCTCCCCCTACTTTCAAAATTACTAAAACATTTTCTAAAACGAAGGAGCTTGGACACCCATATATGATGAATATAGCGTTTGTCACGATTGCCGTGTTGCTGGCTCGTCTCTCACTTCGGATTCGGCCAGACAAGTCTCTTCTTATAGAAAGCCTTTCCCTACAGACACCCTTAACAAACCCTAAGGAGATCAAAGATAATGCCAAGGTTAAAAATTCAAATTGTGAAAATCCCTGAAGTTAAGTGGCATGGCCAGAAAATCCAACTCGAGTTTCAAGCATGTGTAACTCATCGACATCTCACACCTAAAACTGAGGAGGAAAATGCCTTAGGTGGGTGAGCTCAGTGAGCGTAATGACTTGGAGGGATTAGTTGGTGTGCCTCCTGACCACGTGACTTCAGGATAAAATTTAAAATGTCTTCTTTATATTTGACATTCACCTGCCCCTTGAAGGACATGGAAAACCAAATTGTCTACTTCTTTACCACTCACCTGTCCCCCGAAGGATAGGGAGTGCCAAAGAGGGGCAACTGTATACACCCCAATTTAAATCTGGCAAATTCTGTGGTTTTCAAAACCTTTAGGATTACACTTAACCTAGTCAACCAAAATCCATAGTTCACATAGCCTACCTCGTGATTTGGAACCAGTTCGGCTACCCAGAACCCTGTAGAAGCCCTATTTTGACCTAGATTTTTGTAAATGCCCTGTTTTACGAAAACATCATTAAAAACAGTAAAAACATCCATTTTGATCCAAATTTTCTCTGAGAGATTCACAAGAGGCTGAGGAACACACCAGAAGTGAAAAATATCAATTTCAACAAAAAATGTTGTGTACAACACGGGGCGTGCCTCCCATGTGACACGGCCCGTGCCACCCAGATCTGAGATCCTCAAAAGTTGGACCTTTTGACCAGGGATTTCCTTGTTACACATGCGCATCATTCCCAACAAATTTTGCCCCCCTTTTATCATATTTTTTGGACCATTTAGAGGGGCATGGAGAGAGAAATGAGGGGACTTCAAAGATAGAAACCTTAGGGGAGAGATCGAGACTTCAGAGAGAATAGGATTGAGGCTAGATAGAGATGAGAAACCCTAAAGAGCTATAGAAGATAGAAATATGAGAGAAAAACTCAAAGAGGAAACCCTAACTGAACCTAAGTCTAAGACTTCTAGTTCTAAGTCATTTCCTGGCCACAACCACCCTACTACCACCAGAGACTTGTTGATCGACATCTGGACCAAAAGGGCAAGAGGAACCAGCTCTGATACGGGCAAGCCCTCAAGGGCTCGGGAGTTCTGGGCCATCCAACCCGGTCTGGTATTCATTGTCCCTTCATTTATTTTTTTATTTTATTGCATTTATTTTGTTTTGATCTGATTTTCATTTGTTTTGATTGAAAAATCATATTTCAAATGCTTTTGATCATGCTGGCTCTGCCCCAGATCTGAGAGCAGATCTGCTCATTTATGAGCAGATCTGAATTTGATTTGTCCCACCTTCTCTACTATTTCTTTTTCATCATTTTAAGGTGATAGGTCCGAGAGACCTTTATTTCAAGATCTCTCTGACTTTTCACGGCACACACCATAGTTCACGCTGCATGACCTTAAACTGCATCCCCATGATCCACGCTGCATGACCTTAAACTGCATCGCCATTCTCCCCGCTGCTTTACCTTAAACAGCATCGCCATGGTTCTCGCTGCATGACCTTAAACTGCATCTCCATGGTCCAAGCTGCACGACCTTAAACTGCATCACCATGTTCCACGCTGCACGATCTTAAACTACATCGCCATGGTCTACATTGAATGACCTTAAAGTGCAATGCCATGGTCCGTGCTACATGACCTTAAACTGCATCGCCATGGTCTATGTTGCATGACCTTAAACTGCATCGCCATGGTCCACGCTGCATGACCTTAAACTGCATCGCCATGGTCTACGCTGCATGACCTTAAACTGCCTCGCCATGGTCCGTGCTACATGACCTTAAACTGTATCATCATGGTCGACCCTGCATGACCTTAAACTGCATCACCATGGTCCTAGCTGTATGACTTTAAACTGCACAGCCATGGTCTGCGCTACAAGACCTTAAACTGCATCGCCATGGTCTTAACTGTATGACTTTAAACTATGCAGCCATGGTTTGCACTGCATGACCTTAAACTGCATCGCCATGGTCCACACTGCATGACCTTAAACTGCATCACCATGGTCCACGCTACATGACCTTAAAGTGCATCGTCATAGTCCTTATCTCACGACTCAAAATTGTATGACAACGGTCCGAACTGCATGACCTTATACTATAATGGAGGTCTAGTTGCACGACCTCAAACTGCAAAGTCTTTGTCACATGTCTTTAAACTTATGACCATGGTCCAGCTGTGTGACCTTAAACCGTAGTGCATGTCCTCGCCGCATGGCTTTAAAAGGCTTAGCACCACGGTCCAAACTTAATGACCCTAAGCTGTAACAGAGGTCTAGTTGTATGACCACAAATTGCATGGTCCTAGCTGTATGACTTGAAACTGCATAGCCATGGTCCGAGCTACAAGACCCTAAAACTATAACGCGTTGCGCGCCGAATGGTCCATACGCAAATCTATCATTATGCACCCTCTTTTCAAATTTCTTTTAAATTAATTTAATCTTAATTTCCAGCAATTAGGGTTACTTTTGGTCATCCACCTATGTTTGGGGCACACTTCTATATATATGTACCACCATTGTACGCAAAAAAGGAGAAGGCATATACATACACACACAAGAGAGAGTTTTCACTTAATACAAGTTTCTCTTTCTTACCATTGTGGTGTTACGCTTGAGAGAGAGGGTGAGGAAAGAGAAACTTTTGACCGGTACCCTTAAGGTTGAGGTAAATCTTCTCTCTCTTCGTCTCTCTCCCTTCTCCCCTCTATGGTCCCTTTTCTTCATCTAAGTCCCTAGTGGAGGCCTACACGGTAGTGGCAGTGTTGTGTATGCCTCTCCCTTGGTCTCACAGGTCGCACATGGTGATGGCAGCACCATGCACAAGTCTCCCTCCCCTCCTTCTCATTTGTCTCTTTCTCTCAGTGAAGTCTGTAGACAGCGCTGCCCATCACCGCCTATAGACGTAGCTTTGATGTCTCGGTGAAGAACCTAGACGGTGAAGTGTGTTGCCACCTGCAAGAGTCTTCCACTGCTACGCATCTAGCGTAGATGGCGATACTTATCACTGTCAGCTAGAGGCCCTGACAATCCCCATCGCCGTCTGCGAGATTCCTCCGTGCGTCCAGTGCTTATCATCATTCCCCCTACATCTCACGCCTATCGTCGTGCGACCTAGGAGAAACCATTATTGTATCCCTTATCAAGAGCCAACGCTATCCACATGGGATGTGCCCCATCCTTGCATTGCCCACTGCAATGTCTATAGACGTCCAGCTTTCCCTTCTCTTCGCCGTCTCGTTCTTTCGTCTCCACCTCTTTCTCTTCTCACTTGATGGGGGGTAGGCCTAGCTTAGCGTCGACATGCCGACCTCGGTTCTGAGTAGTATTGCCACCGTGCTGGTCCTTGAACCATGCCTGTCTTGCTACCGCTCCGAGTCGGCAACTTCTGGTTATCATGACAGTCTCACCCTCTGGTCAAGTTCTCTTCTCCTTTCTACCTTTCGTCTAACCAAGCACTTCATCGCCTTCTCGCATGAACATGCATTACCCCAATACAAGGGTGGGTCCTTTTTGACCCACTTGTCTTACAAATTAACCATAGAAGTGTTGTGCAGAAAAACAGGAGGATTACAGTTCATTGGAGGTGATTCCGAACCAGCTCAAGTAGCTGGGGGGACCTTCTTCATGATCTAAGAGGGTGCCCACGCGAGCCAGCCCAAGTAAATCTCGAACCCACCTAAAATTCCTCTTTCATTGGTTGGCATACCTGCCCTTGCCCACGATCATGGTTCTGAGAGAGCGATCTCAAGTCTTAGGTCCACCAGAGACTCGAGACACGTGCCACCCAATCAACTAGATCTGAAGGGAAAGATCGAGGCACCTAACCAACTGGGTGAGCTGTGAGAAAGTATAATAAGGCTTGACCTATGACAGCTTTCTGTGGTATATACGTGATGTTGAACTCCATCAGCAATAATGCCCATTTGGTCAGGCATCCTGACAGGCATGGCCAAGTCATAAGAAACTTGACCGGGTCCGCCTTTGAGATTAGCTTGACCTCATGACCAATCAAGTATTGGTGGAGCTTCTGCACCACAAAGATCAAGACTAGGCACATCTTCTCGATGGGACGGGTAATTCTTCTCGGCCCCAAGCGTTCTATGGCTGAGATAATAGAGTGTTGCTTCTTTTCCCCCATCATTGTTTTGTGCTAGAAGTGCCCCAAGTGACTCATCCAGAGCGGTCACATATAGGATGAGAGGCCTTCCTAATACCAGCATGGCGAGTACCGGAGGATTCTGCTTGATATCATCGAGTGCAACTTGGCACTCCTCATCTCATATGAAGGGAGTGTCCTTCTTCAGTAGGTGTGGAAAGGGCATGCATCGTCCTAAGAGGTTCGAGATGAACCTTCTAGTGTAGGTCAACTTCCCTTGGAGAGATCGAAGCTCATGCAGGGTTGTAGGCGGTGGCATATATTGGATCGCCTTGATTTTGACTTACTTAATCTTAAGCCTGCGATACCTCATGATGAGCAGCAAGAACTTCCGTAAGCGTAAGCCAAAGGCACATTTCAAGGGGTTCATCTTGAGTTGGGGACACTGCAGCCGCTCAAATACCTTTTTAAGGTCATTCATGTGAGCGTCCTTTATTTCAGACTTTACCACCAAGTCAACCACATAGCACTCGACCTCCTTATGCATCATGTTCTTGAAGATGGTCGTCATGGCTTGCTGGTACGTGGCACCGGCATTCTTTAACCCGAAAGGCATCACAGTGTAGCAAAAGACACCTTTTGGGGTTAAAAACGCAGTGGCATCTTCGTCCTCCGATGCCATCTTGATCTGATTATAACCAGAATACCCATCCATGAAAGAGAAGATCTGGAAATGACCCATGTACGCAACAAGCATCTCGGTGTACGGCAGAGGAAGTCATCCTTGGGGCAAGCAGTGTTGAGGTTGCAAAAGTCAATACAGACTCTGATTTGGCCATTTTTCTTCTTGACTGGGACAACATTTGCCAGCCATCTTGGGTATTTGAGTTCACGTATGAATCCATCTTGCCTGAGCTTGTTCACCTCAGCATCGATTTGCATCTCGAGGTCAGGTCTAAACCTTCTTGATTTCTGCTTTATGGATTTGACGGTCTACCAAGATGATGGACTACGATTTGAGGGTCTAGCCCAGGCATCTCATGATAATGTCAGGCGAAGATGTATCGATTTGCTCGGAGGAGGGAAATATAACTTTCTTTCGCCTCTGGGGACAATTTTGCCAAGATGAAAGTCGGCCTTGAGTCAGCATCATCCCCTAAGTTTATCTCTTCAACCTCATCGATTGTGACCTGACCACCTTCCTCCCACTCTTTTGGAGCTTCTTACAACTCTTCGTTAGCGGATTCGAGCTACTTCTTATCAATTTCGAGTGCAGAGACTCATGATCCTGACATTTCAGCTTCTAAGAGAGTTCTAGTGCCGGAGACAAGTTTTGGTCCCTGGCCAGACCAAGCAATGAAGGGCTCAACTTTGATTATGGAGTCCATGGCAACTTGCTTGGGCCCCGAGCTGCGTGGCACTTCATGAACTTGAACAATGTGACAAGCCTGGCCTCATGGGATTAGGAGCTCAAAGATGGCTCGGACTTAGCTTGGGTTGCCAGAGCGTTAGTGACTGTAAAGAACCCATCCACCTTGGCCATCATTTTTCTTAGGCGCTTCCGCTGCGACTTGCTAATTTTGGTGCCTCCGAGCTCTCTTTTTAGAGCATCAAAGTCTTGGCACTGTAGAGCTGCACCTGTGAAAGAAATAAAAGAGGAGGGAGGAGAAGAAGAAGCAGAGTTAGGTTCTGGACAGATTTTTACATGATCACCAGAATTGGACGTGTGCAGGGTGTATTTTAGATCTTGCTTCGGCTCTGACGGTTGGGAGATGCTTTTAATGTCGGCACACATATTGGACGAGTCCTAAGCAGTTGATGGCTCAGGGATGTCCACCTGATCGGATGAAGGGATGAGGCAAGTTGTGCTTGGGATGAAGTCCCATAAGGTCGGCAGTGGAGGAAGAGGCATGATAAATTCTTCTTCAATTGGTGGTTGAGGAATGTGATTCCTTCTGTGAGTGGACCTAGGTGTTCTTCTCCTTTTGGATCCCTTGGGAGGTGTATGGTCTATTATGACGGGCTGATGAGTAGTCCTAGCTTGGCGGACTGCTTCACGCTTTAGGGACTTGAGCCTACTTCGTCCATGGTATACTTCTCAGGGCTGAGAAATTGAGGGCTCTGAAGGGTCTAGAGTATGTTCATAGGGGACCCGTAATGGGATTTCCTCTTGAACGAGGGTGATGGCTTGGAACCGTTCTGGGAGAACGGTACAAACGATGTGCCCCTTCTGTACCTTCTCCCTGACTATAGCTTCGAACCTTAAGCATTCCGCGAGGTCATGGCCCCATACCTAGTTATATGGGCACCAGAGACTTGCGCCTACGTGGTATGGGCACCAGAGACTTGATATGGGCACCAGAGACTTGATATGAGCACTAGAGACTTCACGCTTTAGGGATTTGAGCCTACTTCGTCTATGGTATACTTCCCAAGGCTGAGAAATTGAGGGCTCTGAAGGGTCTAGGGTATGCTCATAAGAGACTTGTAATGGGATTTCCTCTTAAACAGGGGTAATCACTTGGAACCGTTCTGGGAGAACGGTGCAAACAATGTGGCCTTTAAGTACCTTCTTCACGACTATAGCTTCGAACCTTGAGCATTCCATGAGCTCATGGCCCCATACCTGGCGATATGGACACCAGAGATTTTTTGTACCTTGAGCAAGGTGCCTAGGCTGGCTAGCGGGCTTGGGAATGACGAGATCCTGTTGGATCATTGCCTTAAAGAGGGACTACGAAGGGTCTTGCTCAGCACTTTCCTGGGCTTGTGTCGGGAGGTATCCTTACACTGGTGGAGCAAGGACTTGAGGATGTCCTTCTAGGTTACCACGAACTTCTTGACACTGATGCTTCTTCTTTGCCAAGAGCTTGTGGAAGCTAGTGCATTCACTTAGGTTATGGCCTCATATCATATGATATGGACACCAGAGGTTCTCAGTTCCTGGAGGCAGGAATTTGGGCTACCTTGTGGACTTTGGCATGATGAGACCTTCTTTTAGCATTACATAGGATATTACACAGAGGAACATGGGTGCTTCATCATCCTCTTGAAATGTCACTATATGGGAACCTCAGTTGCCCCGAATGCTTTCTGTAACTCTTTGAGCTTTATCTGGCCCTTGTTAATAAGGGCTTCGATGATGTCTTTGAGCGTATAGCAGTCTTGAGTGGGGTGGCCTACTCTCCTGTAATAGGCGAAGTATCTCTCATGTGTCTGCTTTCCAGCCTGCTCTGGGGTTTTGACCACCGGCAGCTAGATCATATTCTTCTCTAATAGTAACCAAAGCAGCGCTGAAACCCACTCTTTCTCGAAGGGATACACCTTGTTCTAGTGCTGGATCTAGTAGTCACTTCGATTTATATTGTTAGGGGACGAGACCTTGTTATAGGATTGCTACTGCTTGCCCCGAGCCTGAGATGTTTGTGCCATGGAGAGGTCCAAGGTTTGAGGGGCGGCTTTATTAGCGTCAGTTGCGGTGACAGTCGCACTAACCATCGCTTTTTGCTGGTTGCCCTGATTGCGAGAGCGAGAATTTTTATTGCCCCTGTCATTTCTTGAGCTAGAGGGCTGCGACGAGATCCACCATAGTGCTTAGACAGACCTTCTATACGAACTGCTTTAGAGATGGGCTCTAACATGGAGGGCGGATTGGAGGCAATATCGGGCAGCATATTTCGTATGTAGGTCTGAACTGCTTCTTTTTCAGTCATGGGAGTGGCATGATAGGTTGCCAACTCTCTTCATCGGGTGATGAACTTATCAACTGGCTTACAAGGGTCTTGAGTCAGAGTAAGGAGCTCAATTGTTTACACATTTCTCTAGACTTCATAGAAGCACTGGTAAAACCATTACTTCATTTCTTTCTATGTGTGTACCGAGTTTGGAGGTAGCTGAGCATACCACTGGAAGGCTGGGCCTTCAAGAGTTTCGATGAACTGATAGAGGAGAAGTCGTCTGTCAGTTGTCATCTCTCGACAAGCCGTTTGGAAGTGAGCGGTATGCTAGTTTGGGGATGTAGTACCATTGAACAGGGGGAGCTTCCCTTTTTGATAGTTTGGGGGAAATGACACCTGGTTGATATACGAGGGTATGGCTTTTTATAAAGTGGTGCCCCATGAATATCTGGGACCTTACTCTTGAGACTGTGGGTCACCATGGCATCTATATCAGCTTGAGAAACCATGCGAGGAGCAGAGCTGTCTTGGGAGACCGGTGGGGGACTTTGCTTGGGAGTTGTCCTCATGGTGAGGGGAAGCAGGGGTTCTGGAGGCTTCCAAGTGATCCACCTTTTCGTCAATGGACTGCATCATTACCTTGAACCTGTTCATCCGCTCTTCTTGAGAATCAGTAGGCTCGTCAATCAGCTCGTTGATCACCATGACGCTGACCATTTCTTCTGGAGGGTCAGAGATAGGTGGAGCAGTGGACTGCCGGGGTTGGCGAGTCGTACGCGGCAAGTCAGTATGTAGGGGCTGAGCATGCCCCGACTCGTGTGAGGACCGGTTCTTGACGGTCTTGGGACCGCGACTACTTGGCAACTCGATATTTTCCTGTGACGGTAACCAACGATCAATCTTGGACTTCTTGCTCAGGTTCTGAAATCCGAAGAGCGAAGAAGGGGTTGTGAGGCAGGAGGTCATCAGGAGTGGTAACCTCAACTACCTTAGGGGCCTCTCTGGTCAAGAGCTGGAAGCCTCTCTTCTGCTTGATTATGAGGCTGCAATAGATTTCACTCTAGAAAGGAGTTTGATATTTGAACAGCCCCGTCTTTCTTGAGCATGCGAGGGTTGAGTCCATCAACTGGAGTAGAGAGTGAGGTCCAAGGACAGAGGGCAATCTGGGCTACTGTCTTGGAGTCTGTAGGCTTCTATCTGCCATCAAGTCTTTGCCCCAAGTTCCCTTGTGAGGTTTGGGTGCATGGCTGACCTGGGGTGGATGACTCAAGATGGTACTCTTAGGGAAGACATTTGAGTACCAGGTCTCAAGGTGCTTGCCTTGAGAAGGAAGAGTGACAAAAGAAGGAAATGGCTCACGACTCCACTTGAGTCGGGATCGAGGAGGAACCGGTGAAACTAGTGTGTGTACACCCTTGGAGGTAGCCATCTGGGTGACTTGGGGATCAGCTCAGGCTCGATCAACTGATTTGACCTTAGGAGGCCGAGACCTATGAGCTTGTGTCTGTGAGGGACAGGGTAGGAGCCTATCTCTCACAGGGTGAAGTCGTGTGCACTGAGAGGGAGGACGAAGTGGTCGACCCTCGTGGTCTTAAGCTAGCACAGAATTAGCGCTGTCCCGAGCAATGGGATGCAAATTCATGACACGTGTAGGGTTCGGCATGGGAAGACCTAGCCTTGGACGAGAACTCAAGGAGGCATCTAAATTGCTTCAAGGTGTGGCTCGATTGGACGGACCACGAGCCTTCAGGTGTGTGCGAGAGGTGGAGGACCCATGATCTTCACCTCGATGTGTCAAGCCTCTAGGCATAGAGGTTTGGGGTGGTGAAGGAGTAAGGGAGGTGGCCTTGCGGCAACCTGCTTGCCTTTCGCGAAAATGGACAGGGCAGCCTTTCGGCATACCTTAACAATGTGACTGACAAGGGACTTGTCAGTAGCAGGGTGCGTGTTGTGGGTGGTAGGAAGTGTGCTACCAATGCGAAGGGCTTTGGTGGAGGGTCCACCAAGACTAGAAAGTGGGGAGTTAGGGACCTTCAAGTCCCTTCTCGCACCAATCCAAGAGAGAATCTGGGAGCTGGACTGTGAGTCCTGACTCAAGAGGAGTGTAGGGAACAAGGCTTGAGAAGCTCGTTTCCCTGGGACGGTCATCAGTGCGGGGATGAGAAAATCCCCAACTCGGATGAACTGATTGAATAACCCAGATGCCATATAATGCAGTATAGAAAATAAAAGGTGATACCGATCAAGCAAGAGCAAACCAAAAAAGGGGTAATAAGTCCCCAGTGGGGTTTCAAGCTGGTCAGGTTCCTCGATCTTGCTTCCCCGGATCTAGGTGATTGGGTGACACATGTCTTGGGTTTTCATACCTGGGACCTAAGACCACTCTCTTGAGAACCGCGTTCACAGAACAAGGGCAGGTGCCCAACTGGTGAGAGAGGAATTTTTAAATTTGAGGTGGGGATCAACCTCCCCTGAGTCTGTAACTTACTCGAGCTGACTCGTGTGGGCGCCCTTTTAGATCACAATGGAAAGCCCCCCAGCTACTTCAGCTGGTTCGGAATCACCTCCCTTGACCTGCAATCTGCTTATTTTCTGCACAACACTATCATGGTTAATTTGCAAGACAAGTGGGCCGAAGGACCCACCCTTCTCTTAGGGAAATGTACATTCATATAGAAAGGAAGATGAGAAACGAGAAGAGGATTTGACAAGGGGACAAGCTTAGCCTGATAGCTGGACCAGTACAGTGACCGACTCGGAGTGGTAGCAAGACGGGCACGGTAACTCCGACTGGCACGACGACAATACTACTAAAAACCAAGGTCGTTATGTCCGTCCTCATTTGGTGTGACAGCAAGATGGGTATGGTACTCAGGACCAGTATGATGGCAATACTGCTTGACAGCTAGACCGTAATGACAGTGCTAGACTGGGTCTATCCTTTAGTCAAGCAAAAAGAGAACAAAAGAGAATAAAGAGAAGGCGCAAGCAGGCGGAGGAGGAAGGTCCCGACAACATTAAGCATCGCCACCCACAGCCGTGGAGTAACAATGACACGGCCCCTGGACACTGCTGCTCACGGCGAAAGGGGCAAGCAGTGAACTGCATATGGTGTTAGTCATCACCGTTGGCAACACGAGAAGGCAGCACATCCCTTTGCGGGCGGCGATAGGTTCTTGTGAAGCACACGACGATAGGCACCGAGCACACAAAAGAAGCCTGCAGATGACGATGGGCACCTAGCACACGAAAGAAACCTACAGACGGCGATAGGCATCGAGCACATGAAAGAAACCTACGGAAGACAATAAGCATCGCCGCGAACCTTCGTGGATGGTGATAGGCATCGTCGTCTGCGATAAGCATCCAACAAGGTGATACCCTTGCGAGCAGTAATAGGCAGTTTGTGCTTATGCGGGATGTTGAGGGCTGGCCTGCAAACGGCGATCAGCAATGTCATCTGCAATCTTTGTTGAAAGATAGCGACGAATCAAGAGGGGGAGGAAGAAGCTCGCGCATGGCGCTGCCATCGCCATGCACGACCTGTGAATTCATAGGGAGAGGAAGAGGGAAAAAGGCATGCACGGCACTGCCACTGCCGTGCATGGCCTCTGAGAAAGACTCAGGAGACGAAGAAGAAAGAGAAGAAAGAATGCGAGACAAAATACCTTGAGAGTATGAGGGGTACCGCTCTAAAATTTCTCCCTCCCCTCACTTGCACCCACGAATTCATGGAAGACTGTCAAATTTTATTGCACAACGTAAGAGGTCGTTACAATGATTTTCCAACCACTTCTCAATGAGAGGTAGTGTCTTTTTATAGGCTAGGGCTAAAACATGGGTGGATCACCGAAAACTAACCCTAATTGATGATAATTAATGTTTATTTGAATTAAATAAAATAAGAAAATAGCGTTCAAAATGACTGATTTACCCCTTCCTCAAATTGGAGAAATTTCATAACAGTCTCGGCTGCTGCTCTAGAACATGTGTGACCTTTCATGGATGTTCTAAGGTTGCACTGATGCCCGTTTGTTCGAAAGATGATTTTTTTCTCATAGGTCTTGGAATGGAAACCGATTTGATACCAACTTCGAGCCATGGATTGTGATTTTAAGCCATGATCTTGAGACTTGAAATTTGGATGAATCTTGAAAAATTCGGATTGATAGTGTACTCGTTTCTTGATGTTTTTCCGTGACTTCTTCCATGATCACACTGAGCATGCCATGACGATTGCGTCGCAACGAATGCAGCTCGATTTCGTGGCTAGACAAAGATTTTGTAACTTTGGAGTTTTGCCCGAATATGGAATTCCAGTACCGGAATTTGTAGTCACTTTATTGGCTTCGTGTGTGAAATCCGACCGTTCATCATGCACGAGGTTCGAACCAGAGATAACTCGTGATTTGGCCACTCGAGCGAGGCATTTCTCTGCTGATTTTCCTACAAGCTTCATAGATTAGCAACTTCTCTCTGTGCCCGAGCATCGTCACAGGGCGTCCCACAGATCAAAACGCTCGTCTTGACGAGACGAACATGCTCACAAAATTTGAACAAGATCTAACTAGGGAAAAGTGAGATATGAGCATCACAAGTCACTGTTCGTGACTGTCCCTTTAATGGAGATTAGTTGCAGGGCAGCCGCACGGGAATAGTGTGTGACTCCTCCTGTTTTGTTCTTTTACCCATAACCTCTTCTTAGGGTGTATGTTTAAGCTGAAATTTGACCCCTTAGGGGTTTTCAATCATGATGGATCCAATGGCACTGGTCCCATAGTTGTTTGATGCACCGAAAATATAGTTCTAGTTGCGGGGGTTCCTTTTAGGGTGTTAGAGGCTGATTCTGTCAAAACTGTTTCGCATTCTGCACTCCCCTAGACATGTCGGATTGCAAGGAAAATTGGTAGGAGACTTTTTAGAGTCCTTATGAAGACCTTGATCAGTTCTAGGGCCATTCTGAGACTATCAAAATTTTCACTGTTTATCAGGCTTTATTGACCGGCTTCCCTATTTTATTCCGCATCGGGGACCCATGGTGAAGAAAAATGTCTTCAAACAATGGTCAGTTTCATGGTTGTAAATGAACCTAGCAACTCCCAGGAAGCACTCATGGATAGGTTCGAGGTGCAAGCAATGATGGAGAAAATTGATCGTATAGAAAGCATGCGATCCCCAATCAATGCACCCTGTCATGTGGACGACTCCCAACACTCGGATGATGCAGTGCCAAAAAAAACTACTCCCGCTACCTCGTAGAACAATTTTGTCCCTCACCTCTGTCACAGGCAGACATCGATGCTATGGTAACCTACAGCCTAAAGAACAGGGATATCCCGGGTATACAGGGTGCAATGTTATACCAAAAGCGGTACCCCTCTTACATTGATCAGGTGTCGTTTCCCTCAGACTATAAGAAAGGGAAGTTTCCCATGTTCAATGGTACCACATCTCCGCACTAGCATATCGTGCATTTCCAAGAGGCATGTCGAGAGACAGAAGCTGATGGGAGGCACCTCCTCTGTCAGTTCTTTGAAACTTTAGGCAACCCAACCTTTCAGTGGTATACTCGGCTTCTCCCAAATTCAGTACATACTTTCCAAATTCAGTACATACTTTGAAGGAAATGGAGAAACTGTTCCACCAGCGCTTCTATGAGGTCAAGAGATAAGTCCAAACCATAGAGCTTCTCACCTTGACTCAGGAGCCTGACGAACATGTGGATCAATTCATATCAAGGTGGAGAGATTTGGCCGCTCGCCATTCCAATTCCATGCCTGAGAAGGAAGCAATTCAGACCTGTGTGGAAAACATGCGCCCTGAGATTTCTCTACATGAGGCCTCCAATCCGGTCTCCATGTTAGAGTTGATCGCTAAGTCAGTTCGCATAGAGATCTTGTCATGCCACCATAACGGGTCACAACAATAGTCTTCAAGCTTGGTAATGGTAATTCTAGGACCAACACTCGGGGCAACAACAAAAAAGGGGTGATCAGCGCAGCTGTCACTGTTAACGATTCGAAGAAGGCTGCCTCTTAGACTTTAGACCTCTCCAAAGGGTAAGCGTAGCAAAGGCAACACCTCAAGCAGGCAAACAACAACAATCATACAACCAGGTACCCCCACCTGTGAACCTTAACCGAAATGATTATTGGACTAACCATCAGAACAAGGTTTATCCTTTTTAAAAGGAATGGGTTCATGCACTGCTCCGACTATTGCTGGAATAGAACATGATTGAGCTGCCCGAGATCAAGTTTCCCAATCAAGCTGGTCTTGATACGAATGCAAGATATTGTGCTTATCATCGAAGGGTAAACCACTCCATAGAAGAATGCTATAAACTTAAAGACCTCATCGAGGCTTTGATCCAGAAGGGTCAGATCAAGCTCGAAGAACTCAAGAAAGCATTAGGAGCAACTGAGGCTTCCCACGTGGTATTAGTACAGGAGAAAGACAAAAGCCTAGGCCCTTCTGATGAGCTGTCAACAGATCTTCTCCACGCTCTGTTCAATATGATGATCCAACAAGGACTCATCACACCAAAGCCGGCGAGGCAGCCCAAGAACCTTATGCAGGGGACCGAGAATCACTGGTGCTCATACCATTAGATATGGGCCATGAGCTGAACAAATGTTATGGGTTCGAAGCTGTGGTTGCAGAAAAAGTCCAGAGAGGTTACATTGCTTATGCCGAATGCCCTCAAAGAACTATGCCCATCCAGGAGGGATGCCTCTCATCCATTTGAACCCTCAACTTCCCAGCCATGGAAAATCCATAACCGCTGGAGCAGGAGCGAGACGTAATTTGTCAAGCTAGGGCGCTTCACAAGCCTAGCAAGACGGACCAAGCAACTCCAAAGGTGACTAGAAGAAGACGAGCACCAAGTGCTGCTCGCCGGAAGAACAAGTTTCCTCAGCCACCGGTCGAGCCATAATTTCTCAGGCCTCTTCCTCCCTTGTTAACCGTACAAGACTTCATACCAGTCGCCATCGACCTTATTCCTTTATCTCATCAAGAGGATACCCTTAGGTCCTCTCTTACTCGGGACACGTTTAATGAGGGTGACGACGTTAAAAGCACCCCCAACGGTCTAAGCAGGGGAAGGACCTAAAAGACTCCTTGCACACGGTGATGACATAAAAAGCTGCCCAGATCGGTCCAATGAGGGGAATGACCTTAAAGTTCCCTCACCTACTAACCCCTCTTCTTCCTCTTCTCCTTCTTCTCCTTCTTCTTCTATGTTTCCTTCAGGTACCACCTTGAAATGTCCAGACTTCAAGGCTCTTTGCAGAGAGCTCGAAGGAACCAATATAAACAAGATGCACCGAACGCAACTAAACAAGATGTTAGCCCAAGCGGCTGGATTCTTGACAGTTGCGGATGCCTTGGTAGCTCGAGCCAAGTCAGACCCATCTTCTTCTACAAATAAGCACAAGAGATCAAAGCCAAAGAAACCTTAGTGGCCTCTTGAGCCCGACTTTGAACAGAGGCTGAGAGAATCAAGGGGGCAAAGTTTCTACTCTCAAGAAGCCTGTCATGTGGTGCAACTCTCAGAGGCATCACCCAGCACGAGGCAAATGAGCCTAAGGTCGAGGAAAACACTACAACCTCCACCTCAAAAGCAAGGCATCTTGAAGTCTCTTAATCCTCCACTTCTCCCTCAGCCAAATATAACAAATAATTTACCGATCCTCAAGCTACTTGGGCTCCTTCCTCACCCAAATACCTTAGGCAATCCACCTCTCCTCAAATTCCCCGAGATTCCTTTAGTCCCATACGCCCAACCACCTCCTAAGCCTCAACCACAAATCTCCACTTCACTAAAACTCGTCCTTGTCACCCAAACCAAGCCGGCTATGAAACCAAGCCAGCCAGCGGACTAAAATAAACCCCTTCCACCTAAACCTGACCTCCACCCTTTAATATTGCTTACACCTATGGTGGACATATGGGAACATCAAGAAGATCTTCATCAGGTGCTGGTTGTCTGCACAATCACTGAATAGCTGCCATTCCATGCATATCAGAATGAACTCTTTCTATCAGATACATCATCCCTGCTCGAAGTTGATCCTTTCATTAGCAAACACGATGCGGATACAACGACCATGTTCCGTAGCAAAGTATGCCTAGAGGAAGAAATGTCAGGAGTATGGGTGTCTTCATTGGAGGTTAATGAACAGGCCTCTAAAGACAACAAGGAAGAGTTACAAGAGGCCCCAGAAGAATGGGAAGAAGGCAGTCAAGCCACAACAGATGAACTTGAGGCGATAAATCTAGGAAATGAAGTTGACCCTAAGCTCACTTTCATCTCGGCAAATATGTCTCTAGAAGAGTAAGATAATTTTATTGCCTTCTTGTAAGAAAACCGGGACGTCTTTGCCTGGAATTACCATGAAATGCCTGGTTTAGATCCTCAAGTCGTTCACCGTCTTGGTATCCACCCATCTGTCAAGCCTGTTAAGCAGAAATCAAGGAGGTTTAGGCCTGATCTCGAAATGCAGATAGATGCTGAGGTGACCAAACTTAGGCAAGCAGGCTTTATTCATGAAGTCAGTACCCGAAGTGGCTGGCAAATGTTGTACCAGTCAAGAAGAAAAATAGACAGATTAGGGTCTGCATTGACTTCCGCGACTTGAATGCCACATGCCCAAAGGATGACTACCCGTTGCCATTTACGGAAATACTCATTGACTCTATAGCTTATTGGACGGATACTCTGGGTACAACCAGATACGAATGGCGCCAGAAGATGAGGAGGACACCGCATTTTTAACTCCAAAAGGTGTCTTTTGTTACACTATGATGCCCTTTGGGTCGAAGAATGCAGGTGCTATATACTAGCAAGCGAGCCATGACAACCGTCTTCAAGGATATGATGCACAAGGAGGTGAAATGCTATGTGGACGACTTGGTGGTGAAATCCGAGAAGAAAGAAGCTAGTATGCGAGATCTTGAAAAGGTGTTCAAAAGATTACACCTTCATCAGCTCAAGATGAACCCGCTGAAATGCTCGTTTGCCGTTCGCTCAAGAAAATTCCTGGGGTTCATTATCAAACACCGAGGTTTGGAATTTGAACCAGTCAAGATCAAGCCTATCCAAGAAATGTCACCACCAACTACATTGCGAGATCTGCGGTCCCTACAAGGGCAGCTGGCTTACATCCACATGCTCATCTCAAACCTCTCAAGTCGTTGTAAGTCTTTTACGCACCTGTTCAATAAAGATACCCCATTTTTATCGGATGAAGCATGTCAAGCGGCTCTTGATGACGTCAAGCAGTATTTGTTCAACCCTCTAGTGCTCTCTACACTGGTGTTGGGAAGACCTCTCATCCTATACATCACCTCTCTCGATGAGTCACTTGGGGCACTATTGGCACAAAACAACGACGAGGGGAAAGAAATCACACTATATTATCTTAGTTGCAGGATGCAAGGGCCGAGAAGAACTATCCCCTATGAGAAGATGTGCCTGGCCCTAATCTTCACTATACATTAGCTCTGCCACTACTTGCTCGGTCATGAGGTAAAGCTTATATCGAAAGCGGACCCTGTAAAGTTCCTTATGACATGCCCATGCTTGTCAGGACGCCTTGCTAAGTGGGCATTACTACTGATGGAATTCAACACCACATATGTACTACAAAAGGCTGTCAAGCGTTGAACCCTCGCTGATTTTCTCATAGCACATCCTGTACCGACATATTCTCCTTTATCAAGTGACTCCCCTGATGAAGAGGTATTCTGTATAGAACTTGCTCACACGTGGGAGACGTACTTCGACGGTGCCTTCTAATCTGATCGTGGAGGTGCTAGAGTCATGTTCATGACTCCGAAAGGAGGGATACTTCCTCTATCCTTCTCTCTCACTGAAGCCGGTTCCCATAACGAGGCAAAATATTAGGCCCTTATAATTGGGTTGGAGATTGCCTTTGATTTAGACTTGAAGCAACTCAAAATCTATGGTGACTCTGAGCTAGTCATTAGGCAGCTTAAGGGGATCTATGATGTGAGAAAGGATACTCTCAAGCCTTATCACGATACTGCAAAATCATATATGGTTGTATCCTTGACTCACATCCCTATGAGATTAAACTCGCAGGCTGATGCACTAGCAAAGCTTGAAGCTACAATTCAATTATCCTCCCCAGGGCCTACACCTGTCTGGGTGGCAGAGTGGAGACACATTGAATTAAGAACTGAGGTAGATGCCGATGATGAAAGAATCCTCTTTCCCGAATTCTCGCCTTATCGGGCACTCCTTTCAACCAAAGAGGTTATCAAAGTTGAACAGGAAATGGTGCAAAGTCAAGGAGCTGAAGTTCAAAAATAGGAACCAGAGTTCTTCGATCCAATATTGCAAAAATTGAGCATGTCGAAGATTGGAGAGAATCCATCGTCAATTTCATAAAGTATGGTAGACTGCCTGAAGATCGTACCTAGAACAATAATGTGCACCGAATGTCTACCAAGTACACCATCCTCAAAGGGGATACTCTCTTTCACCAATCTTTTGATGGAATTCTTCTCAGATGTGTAGATGCACAAGAGGCAAATAAGGTGCTGGAAGAAGTACACTCAGGCATATGTGGACTGCATCAGTCCGGCCCTAAGCTCTATGAATGGATACGCAGACTGAGGTACTATTGGCCTTCGATGACTGCCGACTCCTTAAACTATGTCAAGAGGTGTCAGGTGTACCAAATGAACTTGAGCCTCGTTCATCAGTCTCTACAACCCTTACACCCTACAGTGGCATCATGTCCCTTTTCACAATGAGGTATGGACATTGTAGGGCCTATTACCCTCCTTCTGCGATGGGTCATGTCTTTATTTTAGCAGCGACAGATTATTTCTCAAAAAGGCCTGAAGCGGTCCCACTCAACCAAGTTTCTGGGGCTACGATAGCATCACATCATATACCAGTTTGGGGTGCCTGGCCGGATTATATCAGACAACGGCCCTCAATTTAAAAGTCATCATATTGATCGCTTGGTTAACGAGTTCGTCTTCAAGTGGAAGTACTCAACTATGTACCACCCTCGGGTGAATGGCTTAGCCGAGGCTTTCAATAGAACTCTATGCAGTGTTTGAAGGAAGGCAGTATCAAAGACAAGAAGAACTGGCATGAGAAGCTTCTTGAAGCACTGTGGGCTAATCGATCCACGACACGAAATGCCACTGATTCCACTCATTATTCCCTAGTCTATGGGGGTGAAGTAGTTTTACCTCTTGAGATTCAACTCCCCTCGCTGCGAGTCGCCATATATCAGGACTGGCTAAGGGAGTCAAGCTTTGCTATCAAGAATTGGATGCACTCGATGAAAGGAGGCTCAAAGCTCAACAGAATCTCGAACTCAACCAGGGGAGAATGAAGAGAGCATTTGAAAAATCAGTTAAGGTCTGCTCATTCGCCCTTGGGGATTTAGTTCTAGCCATCAAAAGGCCAGTTGTTATGCACAGGTGGTGCAAAGGGAAATTTGAACCTAAGTGGGAAGGCCCCTTTATACTTAAGAAAGTCTCACCAAACAGGGGCTTATAAACTGGCACATTCTGATTGGGAGGAGGCGATGCCCCCAATCAATGGGGGATTCCTGAAGAAGTATTATTCCTAATACGCTCTCAAACGATTCAATGTGCAATCGAAAGCAGCAAAGAATAAAAGAAAGGGAAATAAAAAGAAGCAAGACAGTCCAAACGAAGTTTAACTCTCTTTTTTGCATTAGAAGGAGTTACAAGTTACAATCAAAGCCCAATATTAGGAGGTTACAAATCTCTTGCATCTTAGGAAAAGAGAAAAATTGTGCTGAAGAGTTGCTCTTGCATATGAGAAAAAGAAGACAGTTAACCCCCAGTGTCGCTCTTGCATCTGAGGAAAAGAGGATGGTTATAGGCCAAAAGTGGCTCTTGCAAAAAGAGAAGGTGGAAGCACTTTGATCGAGTATATCAAACATACAAAGCAGACTTCTTTGGCAAGGAACTTGCCTATGATGGAGAGCACGCCCTCTTCACAATGAGTACCCTTCCACAGAACAACATGAAGTTCACAATTGTGCTGGAGGACTTGGCTTCCAACAGGCATCATAAGCCCTCCCTTACCATTGGTAATCACCCTTTCCCTACCCAAGTCATCGCCATGTATGACAATTGTCGTGTGCAACTCTTCACCGAGCATGGCAATAGACGGGAACAACTTACTGCCATTCATGAAAGGATCGTCGAGTGAATAGCACCCACCATGCGCGACTAACGTCGTGCGCGTCATGTTGCTGGCCATGCGTGACTAAGGCACAAGCCACTACTAGCTATGTTCTTAAACCTTGGCATCGGCTATGTTAAGCACTAGTTGTATTCTTAAGGCCTAGTGTTGGTTATGTCTTCAAAAGACTAGCGTCGGCTGCCTAACACCAGCTGTGTTCTCAAAGCCTAACGCTGGATGCGTTTCTGAGGCCCAGCACCGGCTATGTTTCTAAGGCCTAGCACCGAATGGGTTTCTTGAGGGCTAGCACCGGCTGTGTCCTCTATCGTCGTGCATGTTTGCTTGTGACGGTGACCCTCCAGCTTCCCTAAGACCCTTCGTCTTCGGTTCCTGTGACCCTTCGACTTCCTATGACCCTTCGTCTCCCCGGTGACTATGCACCTTCCTAAGAACCCTCGTCTTCTTACGATGGATCGAATTCCCAGTGACCATTCATCTCTTCATGGTCGTTTACCTTCCAAGCTGCTATTCACCTACCCCCGACCTCTCGATCTCCCCCTGGAAACTCCCTTCACTCACCGAAAAACTCAGTTGTTACACCTCCTCCTCTCCTTCCACAACACTGAGAAATCAATGCAAAATCGCTTGAATTTCTTCAGAAACCCCTTGCAGTAACTTTGATGTTTTTCCCTTCTTTGGTACTCCAAGAACCATTGCCCGAATCTCTACAAACTCCAGCCAACTCCGTTTTTCACACATCCTGTTTTTCAACTCTTGCAGCACTGACCTCGCGAAGCCCCCTACGCAACTCTACTGGTTCTTTCTGGATGGTGTACTCACCAGCAAACACTCACTCGTAAGCTTTGCATTCTTGCTAGAATTCTCTCGGGGAGTTTGCTCACTCTTACTGTTAAACGCCTTATCATTTTTTACCTTTGGTAAAATGGTAAAAATGGGGTTTTACCCCCTTATATAAAAGACACTTCCCCGAAGTGCCCCTCACAAAGCAGGAATCCTAGACAGGTCCCTAAAGGTTAAATGACAATGGGCCAAACCAGGTCCAGCTTAGAATCGAGGCCTGAACAGAGGCTTACCGCCACAAGTGCAATACCGACCGTCAAAAGGAAATGAACCAGGGCCGGGCTGGCCCCAAGCCTGAGGCTGAACTCAGACCAACGCCGCTCTCAACTAACGACACGTGTGAAAGCTTGTGACTAATGCTGTGTGTGAAACCTTGTGACTAACGTCGCATGTGAAATTCCCTAACGAACTCTGCTTATGAATAACGTTGTGCGTACCAACGCTACGTGCCAACGACTGCTCAACACCGTTTGTACAACTAGTGAACTTGATCACTGTTGTGTTTGTTAAACCATCATCCCCAGTTGGAGTCACACCAATGCTGCATACCATCATCCCCAGTGGAGTTAGGTGTATGCCAATCCCCAGTGGGCCAGTCTCTCACCAAAACTATCTTATCCCCAAGGAGTCGGGTCACCTTTCATAAACTTATTCTCCATGGAGTCTCATCTTTCAGCCCCAGAGATCCATACTTGCCCCCTAACCCCTAGTGAAATCTTCTTTCGTTTGCCACTCCTTATTGAGTGACCATCTCCGTCTAAGCCCTCTGCTTGTGTATCCCATGGAGTCAAATTTTCATCCATACTTCCATTCCCCATGAAGCTTCACCTATATGGCGACCCACAGCCATGGTCCGTGTTACATGACCCTAAACTACACAACCATAGTCTAGATACATGACCTTAAACGGCATGGTCCAAACTATATGACCTTAGACTGTAGTGGAGGTCTAGTTGCAGGACCTTAAACTGCATGATCCTAGCTGCATGACTGTAAACTGCACAACCATGGTCCAAGCTATATGACCCTAAACTGTAGTGTACGTCCTAACTGCATGACGTTAAAAGGATTAGCACCATGGTCAAAACTACATGACCTTAAACTGTAGCGGAGGTCTAGTTGCATGACCTTAAATTGCACGATCTTAGTTGCATGACTTTAAACTACATAGTCACGTTCCAAGCTATATGACCTAAAACTATAATGCACGTCCTGATCGCATGACGATAAACGTCTTTGCATAGGTCCCGGAGGCATGACCTTAAATATGCCACCACACATGCGCACACTTCCTTTACATGCATTTTCACGCACGCCTTCCCTAACGAACCCATCCATGTGCGTGCACCATATTCATGAAATCAACCTTCGTGTATTACAATTCATCATTCCCCAATGAGTTTCACCCGTGCTCACAAAACAGTGAACCATCCCATCATCCATACTCGCCGTCAGCTAGTGGGTCTCAACTTTTCACCCACCATTCATACATCCATCTTTCATAGGTAGCCTCCTATCATCTCCCCAAAGTGATTCAAAATAACCACCATGATCCATGGCCTCTACAAACTGTCATTCCTCACCATGGTCCAGTTGTACGACCATAAAACTATAGTGCACATCCTGGCCATATGATATTAAAAGGCTTCGCACAGGTCCCGAAGGCATGACCCTAAACACACCCTCACAAAAAAATAATAATAACGGGCATAGTGTATACCTAGATAAGCGAATGCCATGAGGAAAAATGACGGACGGGCATGGTCATAAAACCATGAGTAAAAGAGTTCCGTGAATAAAAACTCGGGCATGATGAAAACTCGAAAGGGCACCGTGAGTAAAAATGGAAGAAAAGGGGTGGACATGGTCGAAAGGCCATAGGTAAAAGAGCCCCGAATAAAAGGAGGTTGGTGAAAACCGTCTCTACGGCGCTACTTCCCAAGTCCAATTGAAAATCCATAAAGGACGCTTGGACCAATAAGCAGGTGATGTAGTGCTCACCTCCGTAGGCGGCTTCAGCTCGCATTTAAAAGAAAAATCCCTGGTGTCAAAATACCAGGACCCAAAAATATGAACACCAAGCAAGATTTAGACAACCAGAGTCCATTTACAAAAAGGACTCGAAGGACATAAGCCTCGCCAAGAAGGCAAGACAAGTCTCATGAAGAAGAGCACCATTCTTAGGACATCACTAACGCACTCCAAGATGCTGAAGACACCACAAGAAGGCTAAGTCAGCCAGACCATGGACCTATTATCCAGCAACCTAGATTGAGCCCTCTGAGGTCGCCTCAGACAAAGAAGAGAGGTATCATGCTTGTTGAAACTACTAACAGTAAGTAGGGGTTATACCTGAAGCTGGTCACCTCAATAAACTGAGGTACTACCCACCAAGAACATTTTGGTGCACAACGCTGACGGACGCCAATGAAAGATCGTTCAGCAGACCATCCAGAACCAACAACAAAATAAAGAATCCCATAACAAATGAGAAGAGTGCCATAAAGCATGGCACTTGGCTGCCAGATAGCTTAATTCTGACCAACGAGGTCCGTACAAAATCCTCAGCTGTCAGAATCATAAATAGTCCCTTTAGGGTGAGGACTTCGACAAGATCCCTTAAAAAGTCTCTTCTCCCTTTAAAGTCTCCACAGATGGACCTGTGAACAATGCATCCAAACGTTGAGCATCTTAGTTATAGCATTGCGTAGATCTCATCAGCGTTCACGTGGTTCTATGGTTAGGAAGAAAAAGTAATAAAGTCGAAGGAAATTTTTCGAATGTTGTCCTTCTCACTTCTTTTAAAGCACATCATTCAGCGGGGCAAGCTGTTTAAACACATTTTTTAGCACCTTGGGTCCCCGATGCGAAATAAAAAGAGAAGTCGGTCAATAAAGCCTGAATTACAGTGGAATTCCTGACAGTCTTAGCATTGCCTCAGAACAAATGGGATGTTCATAAGGACTTCAAAAGGCCACCTGCCAAGTTTTGTCACAAACAGACATGTCTAAGATAGTGTAAACAAAGAAATAATTTAAAAAAATCAGTGTCTAGCATGTTAAAACGGACCCCATAACTAGAAATCTATTTTCAATGTGTCAATTTACTGTGGGACCACTACTATTGGATCCATCTCGGTCGAAAACCCTTATGGGTTAAGTTTTGGCTCAACCGAGTGCTCTAGGACAAAGTTATTGGTAAAAGACCGAAAATGGGTAGGCTACACACTATTTTTCGTGCGCCCTTCCTGCACCAAAACACCATTAATGGTGACTATTTTTATAGTCTCGGGTAGTGACTTTTGAGAGCCATATCTCACTCGTACCTAGTAGGATCATGCTCAAATTTTATGAGCATGTTCGTCTCGTTGAAACGAGCGTTTCAATATGTAGCACGCCCTGTGACTACACCCGAGCAAGGAGAAAAGCTAGAGAGAAGTCAGTGATTCGTGAAGGAAGTTGTAAGAAATTCAGCAGCAACACGACATGCTTGAGCGGCCATATCATGGTGATCGCATATCGTATTGACATGACACTAGTTTCATCACGTGCTTAAGGTCCAGGGCTACAATTGGTCTGAATCCCGTACATGATGAACGGTCGAATTTCACACGCGCAGCTGATAAAGTCGTTGTAAATTCCAGCCATCGAAATTCAGAATCAGACCAAAAACCCAAAACTGCAAAAATCTTCATCTAGGTATGAAATCGAGCTGCATTTGTTGCCACGCGATCGTGACGGCATGCTCAGTACAATACATCGAAGAAATCACGAAGAAGCACCAAGATATGAGCATCAAGATTCGCACGAATTTCAAGTCGCATGATCGTGGCTTAAAAACATGATCCGTAGCTCGAAGTTGGTATCAAATCGATCGTCATGACGAGCGGACAAGAAAGAAATCATCTTTTTGTCAAACGGGCACCAGAGCAACCCCGGATCATCCATGGAAGATCACGCGCATTCTAGGGCAGCAGCAGGGACTGTTTTGGAGTTTCATGTATTGTTAGGCAGGAGAAAAATAGTCATTTTGCACCCAATTTTATATTTTCTTTTAACTCAAATAAATTGTAATTATGATAGTTTTCAGATATCCACCCATGTTTGAGATTAATTCTATAAATACATGCTAAACCTAATTGTAAAAGGCTTCCCTCATACTTTCAATTCATCAATAAAGTTCAAGTTTTTACTTTGAATTTCAGAGGTACGTCTTGGAGAGAGAGAGAGAGAGAGAGGAGAGAAAAAAAACGTTTGATACCCCTCGATGTAGGTAATTTCTCTCTCCTCTTTTCTCTCTCCTCTTTTCTCTCTTCTCTTTCTTTTTTCTCTATCGTCCTCCTTTTTCTCTCCTCTTTTATTTCTCTTCTTCCTTTCTTTCTCCCTCTTCCTTTTCTTCTCTCTGTTTCTCTCATCTCTATCTTAAACATGCAAGACGGTAACCATTGCTGTGCACATCTCTGTCTCTCTCTTCTTCTTTCTTTCCTCTTTGCTCTCTGTTTTCTCCCATTTCCTATTCCCTCTCTTTCTTAATCTTCTCCTTCCTTCTCTTTCTACATTCCTTTCCTCTCACTTGTTATTTCTATTCTCTCTCCTCTCCAGTCATGCATGGTGATACCCCTAACCGGGTATGACATTTTCATTCTCCCCTTATCCTCTGGAAGCATGAACAGTGAGCCGGGCCTTAACCTTAATGGCGGACTGGGCCTCTATCCAAGTCTCTCCTTCCCCGTGTTGTGAACGATGATGCTCATCGCCGCGTATGACATTCATTTCCTCATTCTTTGACAAGGAAACTGAACCAGGCCCTTTCCCGAGTGGCAGGTAGGGTCATGTCTGAGTACCTTATGACACGAGAGGCGGTGCCTAGTATCGCACATGTGTTTCCCTTTCTAATTCTTGTCTCTCTCTCTTGACATGGAAGGCAGAAGCCCATCACCGTCCATATCTTTTCTCTCTTCTCTTTCCTCCATCATGGACAGTAGAAACCCATCGCCATCCATGTTTTCTTCTTCTCTCTCTCCTCAGTCATAGACGGCAGAAGCTATCGCCATCCATATTCCTTCTCTCTCCTCTTTCCTCTGTTATGGGCGACAGAAACCCATTGCTGACCATGTCCTTTCTCTGTCATAGACGGTGGAACCCCATCTCCATCCATGCTTCCTTCTGTCTTCTCTCTTCTCTATCATGGATGGCAGAAGGTCATCGTCGTCCATGCTTCCTTCTCCCTTCTTTTTTTCTCACCTCTCTTCTTTCTCTCTCTTCTCTTCTTTCTTCTTCTTCTATCATCTTCCTCTTCTCCATCTCCTCTCTCCTCTCTCTTCTTTTCTCTCTCTTCTATCTTCTTATTCTTCGTCTCTCCTCTTTTTTCTCTCTCTTCTCTTTTTTTCTCTTACTCTCTTCCCTCTTCCCTCTTTTCCCTTTCCTCTTTCCTCTCTTCGCATTTTCTTCTTTTCTCTTCTCTACTCTACTCTTCTCTTCTTCTTCTTCTCTTTCCTTCTCTTCTCTTCTTCTTTTCTTTTTCTCCTCCTCTACTGTCTTCTTCTATCTCTTTTCTGCTCACTTTCTTTCTCTCTCTGCTTTTCCTCTTTCTCTTCTTTCTCTCTCTTCTTTCTCCTCTCACTTGACCGAAGGACAAGTCTAGCACTATCACGGTAGTCTCGACGTCGAGCAGTATTGCCGTCGTGGTGGTCTAAGTTACCGTGCCCGTCTTGCCGCCATGTTGAACTCGTCATTATGCCAGGCTGGTTGGTGTTGGTGTTCTATCATCTAGTAGTATTGTCATTCGATCGGTTCGCCTTACCGTGCCCATCTTGCTACTACTTCAAGCCAATCTAGCCACTGTGCTAGGTTAGTCACCTGGTCAAATGTTTCTTTCTTTTATTCTTTTCTCTTTTTTCTCTCTCCTTCCTGCTCTCAACCCTTATCTCATCATTTCTTCTCTTTCTCCTTTGAATGTGTATGCTTGTGTGCATTCGCCCAAAGATAAGGTGTGGTCCTTTGGCCCACTTATCTTGTGACATTAACCATGTATATGTGATTACAAAAACAGTAGAATACATGTCAAGGGAGGCGATTTCGAACCAGTTGTACTACTGAAGGGCTTTCTTTATGATCTAAGAGGGCCTCCACGCAAGCGAGCTCGAGTAAGTCGTGAACTCACCTTACTTTTCTCTCTCATCGATTGATATACCTGCCCTTGTTTCCTAGCAAGGTTCCCGAGAGAGCGATCTCAAGTCTTGGGTTCTCTTAAAACCTGAGTCACGTGCCGTTAGGTCATCTTGATACGGAGGGCAAGATCGACGTACCTAATCAACCTCTCCCAACTCAATTTCGACATCAGAAATGGAGACCCTTGCCCCAGAAGTCATTGCTGAAGCTGTCGTGGCTCAAGCAAGTGTGCCTGATCGTAGATCAAAGAGTGTTCCTCCTCCTTCAATAGAGATAGAGGCATCTCTTATTGAAAATCCCACTACTAAAAATCCCACTGAGCATGTAACAGTGCAGTCTCCTACTCGTTCTTCTTTGAGTCAGGGAGATTTTCTCTAGACCATTACTGCGGAGGCAAATGTTTTCGATACAAAAGGCATTGGAAAAGCACCAAATGATGTAGTCATTTATGAAGCATCTTCCCCCATCACCTCAGAAGCAAAACCTCGACCTGCTGCCTCTTATAGTGTCGGGTTAGAACTCATGGCGATTGTTGCTTTAAAAGTATCTTCTTTATTCATCAACAACAACAACAACAATCATAATAGAACAATAAATAAAAATAATATAAAACTCCTAAATAGTGATAGTTTATTGTAATATGCATGCACCATGGGACCACCCTAAATTTTTCTTTTTACATTTATTTTAATTAAATTAAGATAATTAAATACAAAGTGATGTGTCAATATGAGGTGATGATATGTCATTATAAAGTAGTAATGTGTCATGAGGTGGCATATATAAATGAAGAAAAAGGACACATGTTTGACATGTGTCACATGAAGATTAACCCTCTCACTTATAAATACCCATCATTGACCCATAATTAATCCATCATAAATGGGTCTTCTCTCTCTTCTCAGATGTAATATTTTTTTCTCTCTCTCTCTTAAATGATTTTATTACACTTATTTTCTCTCTCTTCCATTATTATACTCATAATTCTATCATAATTGGTACTCTCTCTCCTCTCAAATATTATATTTTCATTCTCTGTCTTTTTCTCTCATAATATTAGTAAAATGATACATTCATAATGCCTTGTTATCTTTTTATTCTCTCTCTCTCTCATAATATTAGTAAAATGATATCTTCATAATGATAGCCTCATTTTTTTAAGAATAATACTTTAATAAAATTTAGGGAAATTATAAAAAATATACCTTAATTTTCATCTATTTAGGAAAAAAAACTATCAACTTTCATAAACCTTGCCTATACCCTTTTTCTTAAACCCTCAACTTTCATAAACCTGGCCCACACCATTTTTCTTAAATTTTGAGCATTTTTTACCAGAATAACCTTCACGGTAATCGTATTACAGTGAAGTATATTTACGGAACTTTACGTAACGTAAAAACTAACCCATATTATACGGCACTTGAAATCTAGTAAACCCTTTTCTCCTTCTATTTATATTTATCTCTTTCATCTCGAAGTTCTTTTTTGTTTTTCTCTTATTACTCTCTCTAATTCTTTTAAATATTTATCTCTTCTTTCTCTCCTTAATTCTTTTTTGTCTCGTTTCTCCCTCTCTCTAAATTTTTTTCTCTCTCTAACTCTCTTTCTCTCTCCAAGGAGATATGTATAACAACCATCAAGTACCTTACCCTCCCCTATAAAAACTCCTTCAGCTACATCTCCAATGAAAATTAGATAGAGTCAGATTTGTATTATGTTGGAATCATGTTTGTTGAGTTGATGAAGTAAGTAGAGAGAGAAAATATTTAGAGCGAGAAAGAAGAGATAAAAAATTAGAAAGAGAAAGAAGAGATAAATATTAAAAAGAATTAGAAGATACGCTTAGAGCTTGTGTGATGGATTTTAAAAGAAGCTGGGATGACCATTTGCCCCTAATAGAATTTGCCTACAATAATGCTTATCAATCCAGTATTAAAATGACACCATATGAGGCATTGTACGAAAGAAAGTATAGATCACCTATCTGTTGGGATGATGTTGGGGAAAGAAAATTACTGGGACCATAGCTAGTCCAAGAAACTACCAATAAGATTAAGCTCATCCAGAATAGACTTCAAAGTGCTCAAAGTAGACAAAAAAGTTAAGCAGATAAGCATAAAAGGAACTTGGAATATCAGGTAGGGGACCATATATTTCTAAAAGTATCTCCTTCCAAAGGTATAATGAGATTTGGAAAAAAAAGGAAAATTAAGCCCAAGGTTTATTGGACCTTTTAAAATCTTGGAAAGGATTAGAGAGATGGCTTATAGAATTGCCATGCCTCTGAAATTATCAGACATTCGTTATATGTTTCATGTGTCAATGTTACAAAGATACGAGGCTGACCCATCACACATCATTAAGCATGGACCTCTTCAAATTAGAGATGACTTAACATACACTGAGCAGCCCATTCAAATTCTTCATCGAAAAGAGCAAGTGCCGAGATCCAAGGTGATACCATTGACAAAAATTTTGTGGCAACATCATTCTTTGGAAGAAGCCACTTGGGAGCAAGAAGATTAAATCAAGGAGAAATACCCTCATCTTTTTCAGTAATCAAATACAAAAATTTAAAGGACTAAATTTCCTTAAGGGGAGGAAAATGTAATAATCCTAAATTTTTGAGAATGAAAAACAACAACACCAACAACAACAACGACAATGACAACGACAACGATAATGACGATGACGATGATAACAATGACGACGACAACAACGACAACGACGACAACGACAACGACAACGACAACAACAATGACAATGACAATAACAACAATAACGACAATGACGACAACAACAACAATAACAATAACCATAATAAGAATAATAGTATTGATACTATATGATCATGCCATACCCCAGCAGCATAGGACCCCTATGGATCACTATTAGATTTTGTTATCAATCTCAATAAACTCGTCATTCAATGCCCCTGACACCCAATTCTAACCCTCTTTCTATCTCTCGGCCCATTCCATTCTCTCTCCCCCTAGCTAAACTAGGGAGAAACCCACACCAGCATTCCTCTCACCTTGCCTCCACCCATCTCTTTCTCCTTTTCATCATGTAGAGCATGCCCCCTAGAGAGAGAGCGAAAAGGAGCTCGTTAGTTGTTAACACTCTGTGGGACACAGATCTTTATCTGATATTCAGTGGGTAAGAGACAGAGGGGGTTTTACAGTGCATACGTGGTCTCCATCCGAGTTACAATGGCCATGGGAGTAGGACCACGAATGGGCTTGTCCATGGCTTCTTCATTCTTGGACCAGAGAGATTCATTGCTTCAAAAAATCCATAGCCAAGGATTTGTTCTTTGTGTGCTAGAACTTGATACCCTATTTGTGGGCCTCTCTCACTTTCGCCTATGAGAAAACCATTACTAAACCAGGACTGGTGCGTCTTCTCTGGTGGTTTTGAACCAGACTCAGCAGCTTGATGGGATTGGGATAAGGAAGAAAAGTATCATAGGTATCAAGAACATCAATGTATATGCATTTGGTGAGTTTTGGATTCACTCATGTTCATATTTTCGTTTGTTTTATTTTTTAAGGCCTGCATTCTCTTTAGGTTCTCGTTGAATTGCTTCCTGGCTGAGGAATTTTGGATTCGATTTCTAGGATTCTTTAATGTTCTGGATCATTGTTTTATTTTTCTTTTTGTTTTTGGGATTTAAACTTGAGTGAGCATTGGGTTAATTCCTTCATTGGTGTGTGAATTGAATGATATCTGAATTGATGAGGCTATGTTGCAATTGAATCAGAATCATTAAAGAGCTGTTCATTTTGTTTTGGCTACTTAAATTTAGCAAGTGAATTATTGATAAAGTATATCATGGTAATTTCTTTATTTTTTATTTTTTAAAGAAAATATTCAAATTTGTAAATTTGTCTGTAATTTTCAATACTGTGACTTAAGATACAAGCATAAGAGATCCAAACCCATGAAGCTATGTAAGGGTTTGGCCCTTCCTTGGACAATTTATTGTGTTGCCAAATTGAACTCAATTTTTATTTATTTCCTAAATACTTTCTACTTTACCTTTGTAGCAAATTAGAAGCTATTGCAGTGAAAAGCTCCTGAATATTGAGCTTTTGCAGTGAAAAGCTCCTGAATATTGAGCTTACCTTTTTGAGCTTTTTGTCTCACATCATTTGTAGTGTCTGTTCTTATTAGTGAACTATGAGTAATTAATCCCAATTTAGGGATCGAAAATGTCATTCCCTGTTTGAAAATCTGTTATGAAGTGCTTAATTTGGGAAATGCAGTTCAATATATATATATATATATATATATAGTAGTGNGGAGCGAAGCACAGG
>NW_006495648.1:249640-276372 GCF_000471905.2 Amborella trichopoda | reverse complement strand
ATATATATAAAAGAGTTGACTGAGTTCAACATATTTTATTCATTATCACAATTGCACTGATTGTCTCAAGTCAAATGATGGAATCTGATAATTGAAGTATAATTCCCAAGCATCAAAAGCACATGATCGTTAAGTGAGTTTGTTGCTTGGGTTCTAACTAGTCATTACTTTGAGATGCATGAACTAGTGATATAATTTTTCCAACCACTTATTATTAAGTTTAATAATGACAAATTGAATGATATTGATATATGTGAATGGAATTGTTTAATAGTGTAGAGAATTTTTGTTGCTTACATTGTATACAAGTTTCAATGCTCTTGCTTCTTCTATTGCAAAACAGTGTAGACATTTTTTGTTGCTTCTTCCGGTGTTAACAATGTACTGTTATACATCACACTATATACTTTGTATACATTTCTTGTTGTTGGTCCTCTGCCTTGATGGAATGCTTCATTATATTTAATGCTCTTGCAAGAATTTGTTTCAAGCCTCTTGTTTCTTCTAGTGCAAAACAGTGCAGAGACATCCATAGAAAATGCCATATGCAGTGATCTAATATTCCCATGTGCGATCTAAAATTTCATATGCATAACAATGTGGAAACATCCAAAGAAAATTCCATATGCAATGATCTAATATTTCCATATGCAGTGTAGAGACATCCATAGAATTTGTTTCATTACCTTTAACATTCCCATATGCAGTGATCAAAGATTTCACTACAAGCTGCTGTAGATGCAATTGGCAGTTAATAGACATTCATAAAAAATGAATTAGCAAAACTATCACCACAAACAGGCTGTCATCAACATAAAAACACTCCAAAAGACAACCAAGCAAAATCCTAAAGTGAACTACATCATATGATAGACTCTGGATTGGGGAATAAACTGTTACATCCTGACTATGCTTGGAGATTACTTTCATCTGCTTACTAACTTGTGAGAATGTGTTGTTTCCTATCTTCTCATTGTAATGTCTCTCAACTCGTATGAAGTTTATTTGTTTTTCTTGAAGGATGTACTATAGGTGCACCAGCCCAGGTTGTAGGATAAAGTTGCAGGCACACACTAAAGAACAATAGTCCAAGACTACTTTTTGATTTGGTTATTTTTGTGGCGCCATGGTTCTTTTGTGTCATTCATCAAAACTCTCACATTAATATGCACCTAATGTTCTCCAGGCCAATCTGTTTTTTGATTTATATTCTATAGATGCGGACTTTGTCTCAGTGTTAATTTTATGAGTATGTACTTATTATTTGAAACTACAATAAACTGAATTGCTTGTTCATTTTGGTAATTCTATTGAGAATAATGCTTGTTGTATTTGGTGCTTTTCCTTCTTAATACTAGCTTGGATAAAAGGACCTTAATCCCAATCGTGAGTGTCAATGTAAACTTCACTTTTAGCCAATGAATATAAACCAGTCCTAAACTTGATTATTTGTAGGTTTTGGTCTTTTTGTAATTTCTCTCTTTCATCTGGAGTAACTCTTTGTGAAGTCGTGCCAATTGCCTTTCTTGACATGCACTTAGTGATCAGTTAGTGGAAGTCACTCTGGTCTTTCCCCCGCAACAGAATGCACTTAGCAATTTGCATCGGAAATGCACATGTCTTATGTATCTTAAAAACTTGGGAGAAATTTAATAACTGGTGAGCTATTGCCTTGTATTATGAATATTGAAGAGATGATATTGTCCTCCATTTCCAGAGGATGTAGTTGAGATGAAGGACCAAAACAACCTTCCACATACACACAAGAGGGAGAGACGAGAGAGAGAATAATTGAACATTATCAACGAACAAAAAAATGGAACACACAGAATACAAAGAGAAAAGTTTTCGAATGAGAGAAAAATAGGACAATACCCAAAGAAAAAGTAAAATAAAATCAATATACACAAACACAGGCAGTACAAAGAGGAAAGTGTTTTCACTGAGAGGGAGATATATGAATCTATAGCTTTAAAATGATCTGAATTCAATTCAGATAAACAATTGGGTTCAATACACCACGAAGAAGTCACCCAAGCATGATCCATGCATATCATGAATACAGATAAGAAACTTTTATATACCTTCAATATAACAAAGACCAGAAAGGCTCAGGGCATCCAAAAATGACCATAAGAAAGCTTAATACAAATATTAGTCATGATCCATCCTGTTTTCATAAAATTGTCAAAATTCAAAGTATTTCTTTGAAACAGTTGTTTGAAGACATTTTTCAGCACCTTGGTCCCCGGTCAATAAAGCCTAACGTACTGTGGAAATTCCAACAGTCGCAAAATGGCCCTAAAACTGCTCATGATCTTCATGAGCACTCTTAAAAGTCCCCTACCAAGTTTCCTCGCATTCCGCCATGTCTAAAGCAGTGCAAACTAAGAAATAGTTTAAGCAGAATCAACCTCTAGCTTGCTGAAACGGACCCCTATAACTAGAACTACATTTTTTATGCATAAAATTATTGTGGCGCCATTAGATCCAGCATGGTTGAAAACCTCAAGGGGTCAAATTTCAGCTTAAACGGACATTTCAAAAAGAAGTTATAGGCAAAAGAGCGAAAATGGAGGAGCTGCACGCTATTCCCGTGCGGCCGCCCTGCCACTCATCTCCATTGAAAGGGCAGTCACGAACAGTGACTTTCGATGCTCATATCTCACCCGTCTTGAGTCAAATCGTGCTCAAATTTTGTGAGCATGTTCGTCTCGTCAAGACGAGCATTTTAATATGTGGCATGCCCCGCGACAACGCCTGAGCACGAAGCAAAACTAGAGAGACGTTGTTGATCCGTGAAGAAAGTACAGGAAAATCAGCAGTGTCGTGTATCACTCGAGCAGCCAAATCACACCTCTCGCGAGCTCAATCAATGCGAAACCAGTTCCATTGCTTGCGTAAGGCTTAGGGCTATGTCTAATCTGAACCCCGTACATGATGAACGGTCGAATTCTGCACATGAAGCCGACAAAGTGACTGCAAATTTTGGAGCAGGAATTCCAGATTCTGGCCAAAACTCCAAATTTACAAAATCTTTGTTCGGACACAAAATCAAGCTGCGTTTATTGCCACGCGATTGTGACGGCATGCTTAATGTGATCCAGCGAAGAAATTATAGAAAAACATCAAGGAACAAGCACACTATCGATCCAAAGTTTCAAGATTCATCCAAATTTCAAGACACATGATCGTGCCCTAAAGACACGATCGCCTTGTCGAGTCCTACAAGAAAACAATCATCTTTCGATCAAACAGGCATCACAACAACCCCAGATCATCTATGAAAGATCACGCAAGTTATAGGGCAACACAAGAACTGTTTTGAAATTCCACAAATTGTCAGGAAGGGGCAAATATGTTATTTTGTACCCTATTTTCCTATTTCTTTTAATTTAATTAAATCTTAATTTCCAGCAATTAGGTTTAATTTTGATCAATCCATCCATGTTTGGGCAAAATTTTATGTATATCATGTACTATCATTGTACACAGGCCCCCCCTCATTCAGTCACGAAGGAGAGTTTTGCTTAATAAAATTTCTCTTTCTTCTCATTATTGGGTCATGTTTGGAGAGAGATAGAGAAAGGAGAGAGAAAATTTTCGATCGGTACCCTTAGGCTCAAGGTAAATTTTCTCTCTCTTCTTTTCTTTCTTCTTCTTCTTCTTCGTCTGAACTCCTCCCAGAGGCCATGCATGGTAGTGGCAGTGTCATGCATGCCTCTTTCTTCTCTTTTCTCCCTTCTGTGGTTTCACAAATCATGCATGGTGATGGCAACACCATGTGCGAACTGCCTGCCCTTATGTTTGCTTGTCGTTATCTCTCAGCGAGGCTCGCAGATGGCGTTGCTCACCGCCATGCGCAAAGGTGTCCTCGACGTCTCAATGAAGAGCACAGACGACGAAACTTATTACTGCTCACAAGGGTCTCCCCCTGTTGCGCGCCTATCGAAAACGGCGATGCCAATGAAGTTACATTGCCCTAAGACAAGGGTGGGTCATTCAGCCCACTTGTCTTGCAAATTAACCATAGTAGTGTTGTGCAGAAAACTAAGAGATTGTAGGTCAAGGGAGGCGATTCCGAACAAGCTAAAGCAGCTGGGGCGCTTTCCATCGTGATTTAAGAGGGCGCTTGGGCGAGTCAGCCCACGTAAGTCACGGACCCAGGTGACGTTGTTCCCCACCTCACATCCAAAATTCCTCTCTCACTAGTTGGATACCTGCCTTTGTTCTAGGAACGAGGTTCCCGAGAGAGCGATATCAGGTCTCAGGTCTTTCGAAGAGCACATACGGTGAAACGTTTTTCCCCCCGCAGGGGCCTCCCCCTGTTGCGCCCCTATAGCAAAAGGCGATGCTAATAGCCACCTGTGAGGGCTCGCGACAACACCTATCGCCGTCGGTGAGCCTCCTTTGTGCGCCTGGTGCCTATCGCTGTCCACGAGCTTACTGCGTGCGATGTGTGCCTATCGCTATCCTCGAGCTTCCTTCCCGCGCTCGGTGCCTGTTGTTGTCCCCAAGCCTTCCTTCGAGTGCTCGGTGCCTATCACCGTCCGCGAGCTTCCTTCGCGCTCTCGGTGCCTATTATTGTCCGCGAGCTTTCTTCGTGCGCTCGGTGCCTATCTATGTCCGCGAGCTTACTTCGCATGCTCGGTGCCTGTCGTAGTCCGTGAGCTTCCTTTACGCGCTGGTTCGAAATCGCCTTCCTTGACCTGCAATCTCCTGGTTTTCTACACAACACCTATCGGTGGGGACCTAGGTGAGGTTGGTCCCCACCTCACATCAAAAATTCCTCTCTCACTAGTTGGATACCTGCCCTTGTTCTGTGAAAGAGGTTCTCGAGAGAGCGATCTCAGGTCTTGGGTCTTCTGAACTCGAGACACTATCACTCGATCACCTAGACCTGGGAAGGCGAGATCGAGGCACTTAACTAACAGTACTTAACTTTATATGGGATTCGCCAACAACAGGTCTTCTTCATTTAACTTCTGTTCCATCTTACCCTGTCATGTAACAGTAAATTGTATGGTGATTTTACCGTAAAATAACTATCACTTTCTAGCTCCCACATGAACTCATCCTCCATCCCTTGAACGGGCTTTTGCCCTTGAAGTTCCTTAAGCGACTCAACATATTGTTCAAAAATACATTTTGTTACCCTGTTATATCGACTGTTCACACTCCATACTTTCCTGCTCTCATCAAATGCTTGAGGGAAGGGGACGTCATTGAAGGCGCAACGATAACACTAAAAATCGATGGATAGGGTACTTTCAATAAAGACTTCCCCAACAACTTATTGTGCCAAAAAAATACTTTGTTTCCTCTAGCCACAGTCCATGTAGAGTATCTTATCATAAAATCTCCAGATTACAAAATTCCTTTCCAAACTGCAGACTACTATCTCTTCCGTGATTGTCTTCCAATCCAACCATTATGCTCATTCACCCAATATTTTTCTCTCAAAATATCCTTCCATAACATCCCATCATCAAACATCGCTCTCCATCATCACTTTCTAAGAAGTACTTGATTGGTATATTTCAACTTCTTAATGGTCAGGCCTCCTTCTCTTTTACATTTATAAACCTATCCCAACTTACAAGATGGTATTTGTTTCAAAAATTACCACAACCCCATAGAAAATTATGCATTAATTGCTCAATTGGTTTTAAATGTTAGGTAGGAAAAATCGTTCTTGGGGTAGGAAGAATTCACATCTTGAAAATCGATGCAAACTTTGATCTACCCATTCTTCTTCTTCATTGGAACTACATTAGCTGTCCAAGTAGGTATTCCACTTCTCTGGTAAACCATGTTGCTCGCAACTGTTTAACTTCAGCTTTGATTTACAGTACGAGTTTTGGTCAAAAAATTTGTGGATCTTGCTTAACTGGTTTGACCTTTTGGTCGACAAACAGTTTATGGAATGTCATAAAAGGGTCGAGTCCTAAGGTTTCTTGGCATGTCCAGCTGAATACATCATTGTTTTTACGAAGAAATTCTTCATAGTGTTTTATCTCCTAGAGGGAGAGTGTAGCACTTATAAATACCGGTTGGGGATTGGCCTCATCCCCGAGATTTATCTCTAGCAATTCGTTGATGGTGGTTGCGTTCCCGTCTTCCACTTTAGGATGAGCCATTGGCAGATCAGTATCTTTTTAAAGGAGCTGATTGGCCTTAAATTCCATTGCTTCATTTCATGAGAAATAGTGATACACTTACCTCTCCCCCTAAAGGGGGCTCTCCTAGGGAAGCGAGGTAATGAGTTACATGGGGGCAACTCAATGACCTTCATGGTACTTAGAGTCAGTAAAGGAGTACCTTTCGATTCGTTTCCTTGAATTGGTAACTCATTCGGAAAATATTCCATCTCTTTCTAATGAAGAGGGTTGTTAGTCTTCTAACTGTTTGTTTAATGGGTCTCGATACAAAAAATGGTAACATGTGGGGAGGTGGTTTTATGAGAACAAGAAGGGGAACATTCAGATCACAGGCCTAGACCAAACTTGGAGCCATTATTGATAGTAGCCTGTTTTAGCCTGTTCTATCTCCTCGAAAGGCGTGACTAGCCCTTGCCCCCACATAAGCCTAATCCGGCTGCAATATTATAGCCCATATTTTCATAATCTTATGAGCGACAATGTTGTACCTATGTGACTTTGGTGAAAAAATTCTATCCCTGAGAGGGGTTATTCGAGGATCATTTGTAGAAATGCTAATGGGACAAAGGGATGTCAACGCACATACCTGAGCTGAAATATCAACTGCTTCCAACACTTCTGTAATGAAATCCTTGAGCTATCCGTCATATTCTGTTCGACGGGTTCAACCTCAATATAAGCTTGATGGCTTGAGCCCTCATATGTGAGGTGGTTAGGATATTATTTCGAGGTTACCAGCTCATTCTGTTGGTTGGTCTGACACGGCAGCTAGACGGGCACGGTAACTAGACCGGCACGACGACTAGACTGCTCAACGACAAGACTCAGACGATAGCGCAAGGCACAACTTGCCCTCTAGTCAAGCAAGCAAAGGAGAGAAAGAAGGGAAGAGAGAGAAAGAGGCACACAACAGTAAACTCTGACATGTGAAATAGGAGGAGAGATAAAAAAAGTCATGCTTGATAGTGTGTGCTATCGTGCAAGAAAGAAAGAGAGAGACAAAAGAAACGTCGTGCTTGATAGTGTGCGTTGTCATGCATGATAGATGAACAAAGAAGAGATAAAAAGGACATGCTTGACAATGTGCCCTGCTGTGCGCAACAGACAAAGAGAGAAAAGTCACGCTCAACCATGTGTGTTGCCATGTGAGACAGACGGTAAGAGAGGAGAGAGAAATGTCACGCTTGATAGTGTGTGCTGCCGTGCACGACAAACTGAGCGAGAAGAGAGAAACACCACACTCGATAGTGTGTGTTGCAGTGCACGAAAAACAGAGGGAGAAGAGAGAGAAAAGTCACGCTTGACAGCATGTGCTGCTCTGTGAAATAGACGAAGAGAGTGGAGAGAGAAATGTCACGCTCGATAGTGTGTGCTAGCGTGCGTGACAGATAGAGAGATAAGAGATAGAAAGGTCATGATCGACAGTATGTGCTGTCGTGCGAGACAGATGAAGAGAGGAGAGAGAAACACCATGCTCGTCAGTGTCCACTATCGTGCGTGATAGACAGAGAGAGGAGCGAGAAACATCATGCTCGACAGCATGTGCTGTCGTGTCTGATAGACAGGGGGGAGCATGAGAAAAGAAAGAAATAGATAGAGAAACGGAAAGAGAGAGAAGGAAAGAAGAAGAGAGTGAAAGGAAAGAAGAAGAGAGAGAAAGAAGAGAGAGAAAGAAGAGAAGAGAGAGAATAAAGAAGGAGAAAGAAGAGAAGAGAGGGAAATAAGAGAGAAAAAAGAGGGAGAAAGAAGAGAAAGAGAAAAGAAGAAGAGAGAGAAAGAAGTGAGGAGAGACAAAGTTACTTGTAATGCCCAAGTGTACCCACCAAGATCTTCTCTCTCCTCTCTCTAGATCGTGACCTAAAAACTTAAACGAAAAGCCCAAATTTTATTGATCTAAGAAAGGTCCTTTACAAGAGCACATCATGTGCTTATATATATTTTAGGTCCAAACATGGGTTAATGCCTAAATTCTAACCTAATTATGGGAAAATAGGAATTAAATGAATTAAATAAAGTTAAAAAAATAGGGGAAAAATGATGACTTTTCTCCTTACTCGCAAATCCTGAAATCCTGTCATGGCCATGCAATCTTCACGATCTTCCGGGGTCTGTTCGCAGTCTTTCCAGTCTTCATCCAGTCAAAATATTATTCTTTTTCTTGATTGGCTTAGGAAGACGGTCGTTTTGATATGCATTTTGAGCCATGGATCAGAATTTTCGACCACGATCATGTTGTGGCAAAAACATAGGAAAATGTGCGACCTTAGATGTAGGATTCAGACCATTTCTTAGTGTTCTTCACTGATTTCTTTATTGTAGCATGCTGAGCAAGTTACTATGATAATTCTGCCAAAAGAACTGCTCAATTTGGTGCCCAAATGACCGTTTTCTAAATTGGGAAACTTTGGTCGAAATTTGTATTCCGGTGGCTAGAATTTGCTACAGTTCATCCATGATTTCTGATGAATCCGACCGTCCATCATGTACGATGTTTGACTCGGAGGAAACTATCGACCTTCCTATTTTGCGACGATCCGATGTGTGAGTGCTATGATGTTGGGGTTCGATCAAGGGGACGTGCAGCTGAAAATTTCTTACTGCTTTTGAAACTTTCTGACAAACTTCTCTCTTTATTTTCTCTCAGCTCAGTAGTGTCATCGTGCATGCTGCATATCAAATTGACTGGGTCGTCAAGACAAATATGCTCTCAAAATTTGGGCTCGACCCGACCCGGGATGAGGAAGATACAACCATGGAAAGTTTGCCCACAAAATGGTGAAGCACATTTACTCTTAATGGAAAGTAGTTCACCGAGGTGCACCGTAATAATGTACGGCCTACCCATTTTGGGAAAGTTTGTCATAACTTACTCCAGAAGTGTCTAAATACACCGAAAATTAGTACCCAGGGTTTTTCAAATGTTCCAAATCCAATGGAGATGGTCTGGAGTCCATTTGACACTCCAATAATGGTCTTTTATTTCAGGGTCCATGTTTAGCATGATAGAGGCAAAATTTTCCAAAACCGTTTTGTCATTTGCACTGCCTTAAAATTGTTGGTTTGCAATGAAACTTGCCAGGCATTCTTAGGAGACCCTTAAGCATGATCTTGACCCTTCTTAGTCCATTCTGAGACTTTTGGAAATTACTCTTATCGATCAGGGCTTATTGTCCTACAGCTTCTGTAGTCCATAGGCATTTTGGTACTTGCGGACCTAAGTTGCGAACTTCTCTCTCTTTATTCACATTGGGGATACAAGTGTTGAAAAACACCTTCAAATAGCTTGCCCTGCCGAATGTTGTGCTTCGAGAGAAGCGAGAAGTACAACATTTAGAAACAAAATTGGTCCTTCGACTTTAGTTTTCTTCCTAGCCATCAGATCATGCGAACGTCAAAGGGACACTCGTGCAAAGCTGCTTCTCGGAGGGATGACCAAGGTGCTCAGATGGCTGGGGGCCTTGTTTAGGGGCTCGTAGACCTAGACATGGAGACTTTTGATAGGAGAAGAGACGTTTGAGGGGTGTGTTTAAAGTCCTTACCTCTGTTGAACGTACAAGATACTTTTAAAGTCCTCAACCTTGTTGGACGTACATGATGCTTTTAAAGTCCTCACCCTTGTTAGACATATTTGTGGCATTGTTTGCTACTACACCAGGTTTGCTTTGATAAGTAGGGTACCTTTGTGGGCCCCATCCTGCTAAGTCCATTCAAGGGCTTTTTGTTGGCCTGTCCCGAATGTCTGGTCCGGCCACAGAGAGATTTTGGCGAGGCAGCCTTGAAAGGGCTCTACCCTAGTTGTTGTGAGAAGGTATTGACTTGATTCGACAGTTTCGTCTATGAGGGATATTGAGGGATGATTTTAACATCTACACCCCATTGAACATATGGAAAGATGATTTTAAAGTCTACACCTTATTGAACGTATAAGCGGTGTTGTTTGTGGCTATACCAGATTTTTCTGACCTAGTTTGACAGTTTCTTTCTTGTGAACGATCTTGATTTTGAGTGGCGACAACAGGGTATTCTGCTACCGAGGATTTTTTTCTTAAAATGTCAGCTAAAGCCGCCTATGGAGGCAAGTGCTGCATCAACCTGCTTATTTGTCTGACTGCCCTTTCGGGTTTTCACTTGGACAAGGGAAGTGGTGTCATAGAGATGGTTTTCACCAACCTCCTTTGCATTAGGCTCTTTTCCCATGACTTGGAGGCCATGTCTACCCTTTTTTCATTTTTTCTCACAGCGCCCTTTGCAGGTTTTCACCGTGCTCGATTTTTATTTTAAGGAACACTCTTACTCATGGTTTTGTGACCATGCCCGTCTGTCATTTTTACTCATGGAGTTCCCATTCAGAATTACACCATGTAGGTTTTTTTTGTGGGGGCGTGTTTAAGGTCATGCCTCCAAGACTTAGGCCATGATTTAAGGTCATATAGCCTTGACCATTGTGCGAAGCAATTTAATGTCATGTAGATAAGACTTCCGCTATAGTTTAGGATCATATAACTTGGACTGTGAGGATGATGGATGACGGTTTGTGGAGGCCACGGCGTGAGTATGATGGTGGCTCACTTGGGGGAGATGGCATGAGACCGTCTATGCATGATGGATGGTGTTTTGTGTGGAGATGAATAAGGGGTGGCCCACTAGCTGTCGATGAGAATGGATGATGGAATAGCTCACCAAGGTTTCATGAGCATGGGCCCAACTCACTGGGGAATGTTGCGAGTTTATGAAAGGTAATGGAGATGGACTCACTGGGGAGAAGTGAAGGTGGTATGCACGCGCGGACAAGGCGGCAAGGGGAAGCGTGGAATGGCAAGCAAAGGGCATGCGTGCAGCAGAAGGGGCACATGTGTACGGAGGCGTGTTTAAGGTCAAGCCATCGGAACCTTAGCAAAGCAGTTTAACGTCATGCAGCCAGCATGTGAGCTACAGTTTAGGGTCATGAAACTAGACTGTGGTGCGAAGCAGTTTAACGTCATGCGGCAAGGACGTGGGCTACAATTTAGGTTCATGCAAATGGACCATGGTGCAGTTTAACATCATGCGGCCAGGACGTGTGCTACAGTTTAGGGTCATGCAACTGGACCGTGGCACAAATAAATTTAACGTCACGCCACCAAGACGTGTGCTACAATTTAAGGTCATGCAACTGGACCGTGGCGTAAAGTAGTTTAACGTCATGCAGTCAGGACATGCTTTATAGTTTAGGGTCCTACAATTGGACCATTGTGCAAAGCAGTTTAACATCAAGCGGCCATGACGTGCGATACAATTTAGGGTCATGCAACTGGATAGTATATGCGTCGCCATGTGGATAGTTCAGTTAGGGGTGGACCCACTGGGGGATGTGAAGTGGATCTATGGGGAATGAGTCAGTGGCTGGTGGTCTGACTCACTAGGGATGTAATGTCCAAGACTATTCATGAGCAGTGGGTTCAGAAGGTGAAGGTGGCCCAGTGAGGGATGGTAGGCGGTAGCGGACTCACTGGGGATTAGGGAGTTAGTGTGGTTTCCTTGGTGATTACAATGGGTCAACTCACATGATGAGAAGCATGAATACGACTCCAGTGGAGATGGAAAGGTGAAGAGGGTCGAACTTTGCTGATGCACACATGAACGGGTCGGCTAGGGAAGGCATGCATGGAGGCACGTGCAAAAGGCGTGGGTGTAGAGGCAAAGGGTTGGTGGCAACGTAGGAACATGCGTGACGGCTTGAACACTTACGACGAGTTGCACGAGCATGTGTGGCGGTTTGATGTGTAGGAGTTCATGGACGACAGTTGGGAATGAGCACGCATTGTAGCTTTTTACGAATGTGAACACTCGCGGCGGCTACTTGGTGATTATGAACACTCGCGGCAGCTACTTGGTGCTTATGAACACTCGCGATGGCTACTTAGGGCTTATGAACACTCACGGTGGCTACGTAGTGATATGAACCCTCACGGCGGCTTCGTGATACTATGAACGCTTGTGGCGGCTACGTGGTGCAATGCGCACTCACGGTGGCTTCGTGGTCCTATAAACAGTCACGGTGGGTACATGGTGCAATGAACACTTACGGCGGCTACGTGGTGCAATGGACACTCACGACGGCTTCTTGGTGCAATGAACACTCACGGCGGCTACATAATGTAATGAACACTCACGGCGGCTGAATGCAAACTGGGCTTTTTAATCGAGCTAGGTCCAGCTCGGCCCAGCCCATTGTAGCTTGGTTTCTTCAATGCCTCGGCTTCCTGAAAATGCCCTTGGTCTCTTTTTGAAATGACACAAGTTCTTTTGGACTTGGATGTCATTTTCATCTTTAGGAGGGTCAAGACAAGGAACTCTCAGTTATAAATGGGGGTAACTCCTTTTCACTTTTACTCATCTCAGTAAAAGGAGTTTCACCGTAGGGAAAACAGAGCACCATCCAAAGGTTTTTGGCAAGGGTTTTGGGGAAGACGAAGAGAAAGGGGTGCATAGGATATTCCGGGCAGAGATTTTCGCAAGAGGATTTTTGTAACCGGGAGACCACGAACACAGAGGGGGTTATGAGAAGTCGCATAGCTTTTTTGGTGAGCTTCGACACTTTCCGGCGTTGAGCGTGGTGAAGTCTGGCGACCCGCAGTGGTTTTTCAGTGGTCACAGGGTTGAACATGCGTAACACTGAGCTGCTGCAACGGTTTTTCAGTGGTCATAGGGATTCTGTCATGATCGCCTGCAATTTTCTCGCGAGGTGCTCACAGGAGAGACGAAGGGTCACAAAACCATTCAGTTATTATCCGCACGTGTGAGGGGGACAAGCGTGTTATGAGGTGCCTTGCATAGCGGCCAAGAAGGCAGCATTGGCAGCGGAACACGTGTTAACTTTTTGACACGTGTGAAGGGCACTGAAGTGTGACATACACAGTAGTGACACATACAACGTCCGAACTTGCTCGGTAGAGTACACGCATGGTGGCTCGAATGTGCATGACAGAGTACACGCACGACGGTCGAACGTGCTCAGCAGAGTACAAGCACGATAGCTCGATCGTGCTTGACAGAATACATGCACGGCGACTCGATCTTACACAGTAGAGTACACACGGTGGCTCGATCGTACACGGCAGAGTACAAGTGTGGCGACTTGAAGACTTTGTAGAATGTCAGGGATTTCAAGGAAAACTTTGCCCAAGGTCAAGGAGCTTGAGACTAGTCTTTTCACAGGAGCTCGTTTGGTCAGGGGAGATACAATCTGACTCGTACAGGCTTCGTGCGATCCACAGTGGCCTCTTATTATGCTAACGAGTCTGCAGTTTCTGCGTCCGCGAAGACGCTGATAGGAATCCTTGTGCAGAAGAGGGCGGGGTGCCTCATTTCCACTTCTTGCATAGGGAAATAGCCTCAGGCGAAAATCTACCCACCCTTGGGAACAGAATGGCCAAGACCAAGGGACTAGTATGGTCCTCCGTGAGGGCTTCAGATGCAAGGGGAGCATCAATTTCTGCAAGGATACACCCCTTGGACGTTGGAGGTGTTGCGATCGTATGCGAGTGTCGGTCCTGGTTTCCCTTCGCACGAGGGTGAGGAAACACTCTCTCGAACAACAACTGAGGTCCGGAACGCGGTGGATGTGCGAGGCCTCTTACTTGTGGATAGGAAGCCGATGATGAGAGAGATGTGTACAACTAGAGCACGAATCACTCTTACGCCGCTTGAGGGTTCAGGGATGTGCCCGGGCGGATGGCCCTCTTAGAGCAATTATGAAGCCCTCCGGTTGCTTGTCAGCACGGTTTGGACGGGAGCCCTCCTCAGGTTTTCAATCTCTCTCTCTCTCCCTCTCTCTTTCTCTCTCTCTCTATTTTCACTCTTTCGGTGTTATAGGGACGGGATCCTAATGCCCCTCCCTAGATGTCCTTCTCGGAAGGGTTTGCTGACCATTAAAAGGGTGTGTGGGTAGAAGTCGAGGAAAGAGTCCGGCAGGTTAGGACGTGTCCACGAGCTCGTGGGAGGACGGGGCCTTCCACGCGGATAGGGTCAAGCACTCAAAAGTGGGAGGAAGAGAGAGAAAGAGAGGGAGAGATAAGGAATGACTCGACTAGGGGGAAATGGGATGACTCATGCTACCGGGGTTCACGAGACCGCACACTCAAGGGTACCCTCCCTCACAAAGTTTTCTCTCTCTTCCTCTCTTCTCTCTCGAATGGGCTAGGGGCTCATAGAATAAGACAAAGCAAGAATGAACTAGCCTCGATTCTTTCCATCCTTTGGGGTATTGGGGCTTCTAAAAAGGGAACCTTTTCGAGCGATTTTCTGGACCGTTTTACAAAAAAGCTGAGCCTGCTTATATAGAGGATTCACCAAATAGGGGTGAACACTCAAAAGTCAAGATCAATTAAAATTAAAATAATTGAAAACAAATCCAAAATTAGAAGAAAATGACCAAAATGCCCCTACGATCTTTTGCCCAAATGATGAGACCGTCCCTACATGCAGGCTGCTTTGCCATGGGATGACCTTGGAAGCTAGTTCTACAACATGTGGCAATTGTTCAGTTTTTTCAGCAACATATCTTCATTCTTCTTTTGATTGCAAGCATTTAGATGCCCTTCAATCTTGTTGTGGTGGCCTTCCTCATCGAGGTGAAAGTCTGTCCAGTTTTGTGAACTTTGTTTATCGACGCATCTTTGAGCTGTGTCATTTTAGCTCTTGGATCTGCTTACAAGTCAGAGAGGAGGTCGTTGCAGTCATTTTGCACCAAGTTTGTGCTGATTTGGTGCAGATTTGCATCTTCGATTATTTTGGAAAGTTACCGGAGAAGGGATTCCAACAACCGACTGGATTTGCTTCTTTGGTGACCTGAGAACTCGCATTCATCGAACGAGGGATTGAATGCAAGAGTCATACCAGAATGTAGCTCTGTGCAAGGTGGTTCTTTTGAACTCTTCCTCATGCCAATCAATTGCCTGGATTTTGAGCTATGCTTCTAGATCTCTTTTTTGGTCCTAGTTTCTCTAGTTGCATTCCTCTTCAAAGCAATAGGGGATCCCAGTGACCCCACAGTGAGTTCCTTAGGGCAAAATGACGAGGCTGGCGTGATCTAGAACATGTCAACATTTTAGCTCGGTCTGATTTTAGAGAAAGGAAGCCGTAGGTTTGATAAGTTGCTGCTGAAAAACCTTGACACAACCCCATTTTCGGGACTGGTTTGGTGAAGCTGCATCGCGCTAAGTTAAACCCCATGAGTTGCAAGGCCGCATGAGCATAGACCCTTTTAGAGGGGTCCGATTGAGCCCAAATTTCTAAGAAAAATGGCGATGGTCTGGTGCCCTGTTGCAGCCTCTCTCATAGGGCTATAGTGGAGGGTCTTTCTTTGGAGGAAGGGCACCGCACCTAGGTCATTAGGCTGGAGGCTTTATTTCTCGACACAATCCTGGCCTGTGGATGTTTCGTGAACCCATGAGACCAGACTGTCGTCGGCTCTCTCCTTATTCGTATGGGCTCATGGAAGTACGTCAAAAATGACATACAACAACTTGCCCTGCCGAATGTTGCGCTTCAAGAGAAGCGAGAAGTGCTACATTCAAAAAAATTTAACGTCATAACTCCTCTGACGAATCCTTGCCAAGACGTGTTTAATGTCTCTCGAAGATATATATTTTTCTTGATCACTGGCACAACACAATCCTCAAGGGGTAGACCTTGTTGAGCTTTTCCCTTGATCGGGGGAGACCAAAGTGGCTTCCAGTGGTCCGGTGCCTTGTTGTGGAGCTTTCCATGGGTCCTGCCAGAATCCATTTTTTGTTTTTTTGGGAGGTTGCGCTGATATTCTACCGTCGGTGGGCTTACGACTTTTCAAACATAGACTCCTAGTTTTCCAGCCAGTGGGGGCCCTTCTTGCGAGCTTTATCCCATTCTGGCCGGGGAGGTCCTGACGCTCCAGTTGGTGGGGCCCTTCTTGTAAGATTTATCCCTATCGAAACAGGAATGCCAGGAGAAAACAAGGTACCTCTTGGCTTATGTCCTACAGGTTCAATTGCCAGTCTCCCGAATTACCCAGAATGTCCCGAGTCGTCCCCAAAACCTGAGAAGCGAGCGGCCCGATCCCCCAGAGATTCGAGGGGTGAGATCGAGGCACCTAACCAGCTTAGCGACTCCACTGAGGACTTACTTCCCCTTAGTCGGATCGTTCTTATTTGGCTAGTTTCTTCTTTATCTACTTTCATCATCTTTTCACATTCACTTATGGCTACTGGGTTCTATAACCCATTCATCCATATCGGGGATTTTCTTATCCCCTTATTTGAGAGTGTCCCTAGGGAACATGGTCCTTCGACTTCATTGTCGACCATTTGCTTGAGCAAAGACCCCTTGTCTAGCTCCCAAGTCTTAACCTGGACTGGTGTGAGAAGGGATTTGAAGCTCCCTCACTCCCCATCTCTTCTCTCTGGCGAGAACTCCACCAAGGCGCCTTGCATGGGCGGCACTTGTGTTGCCCCACACAACATGCACCCAGCCACCGGCAAGTCACTTGCCGATCGTGTTTTGAGGTATGCCGGAAGGTTGCCCAGTCCCTTTTTGCAAAAGGCAAGCAAGTTGTCATTGCTTAGTCGCCATAAGGCTACCCCCCACATTCCTACACCATTGGTCTCTATCCCTAGAGGCTCAACACATCGAGGTGGAAACCCTATGGTCTCCACCTCTCACACACACCACAAGGCTCATGGGTCACCCACTCGAGTCACACTTCGGGGTAACATTCTGTTTTCTCGAGTCCGTGTCCAAGATCGAACCTTCCAAGGCCAGATCCTGCACACGCCACTCATATGCATCTCACTGCTGGGGGCAATTCCATTATTGTTCCAACCCGAGTACACAGGAGACGACCTCCTCGTCCTCCTCCCATGCACACACAAGCGCACCCTGTAAGGGGTAAGCCTGCACCTGTTCTTTTACAGACACCTGCTCGTAGTGCCTGCACCTATTCTCTTACAGACACCTGCTCGTAGTTCTTAGCCTCTTAAGGCTAGCTCACCTGCATGAGCCAGGGTGGACCCCCAAGTCCCTCAAGATCCTTCTTCAAGGGGTGCACATGCGTCTCCATCTCAGGCCTTCCCTAGTCCTCGACTCAGGCCTCCTCATGAGTCAACTTCAACCTTGGTACTCGAAGGTTTTCCCCAAGCGTACCATCTTGAACCAGCCCAACACTTTGGTACGTCTCAGTGGCTCATAAGAGAGCTTGGGGCATGAACCTCACAGAAGATCGAGTCTTTCATCCTCCCCAGCCCAAGATGACCCTAGTTTCTAATCCTCATCCTTTGCCAAACCTGATGAAGATAGCTCTCTCCTGTGCAAGAAGAGTTGACCAACTGCGACCTAGATCGCTGTTTTGGCAAGAAGTCCATCAAAACCTCTTGGCTAAACGCGACAGAGGTCTACAAATTTTGACTAGGGAGGTGACCAAGGCAGTCAAAACACCAATTTTGAGGACCCTCTTCACCTAAATCCCTTCTATCCCCTTCAAATGATGAAGCCTGCAGAAGAGCTCTATGAGCCCTTTGCTATGGCTACTGTCACAGTAGAAGACCAAGCCACTAAATAACTACTGTCCCAAGACAGTCGAGAATCGGTCCAAACACGATCTGTGTATAAAAGTCGAGTTCAGTCAGGGCATGCTGACCCCTTACTGACTGACCTACCACATATGACCTGTCAAGCTCGCAAGCCTTCAGCTGCCACTAACGTTGACCTCCCTAGAGAAATGGTCAGCATAATGGTTGTAAGCTAGCCCAGTGATGCGCAAGAGGATCGGATGAACCAGTTTGAGTATATCGTTCGTGCGATGATGGAAAAGATAGACCGTATTGATGCTGCACGCCAGTCGGCTAGCCATGAGGTCAATTCCCATCACTTTGATGGTATACTTCCATGGCAGCCTCCTCCATCTACCTCGTAGGACAATTCTGTCCCTCATCTGGTCTCTCAGTTTGATGTTGATGCTATGGTCACCCATAGTCTAAAGAACAGGCAAATTCTGGGCATACAAGGGGCGACGCCTTATCAAAGATTGAGAGAATCAAGAGGGCAAAGCTTCTATTCTCAAGAGGTTTGCCACATGATACAAGTCTGTGAAGAACCAACTGGCTTGGAGCAAACACTCCAAGCATCTGTACAAATATCGTATCGTCCATATGAAGACACTCTTCACATAATCATTACCGAACCTCAATTCCCCTCTAACGTTCAAGACAAGCCTCTCCAACCTGACATTTTCACCACGTTTGAGGTTGATCTTTTCGTCACTCGATTCAAGGAAGGTGCAGGAATTATGACCCACTCTGGACTTCTATCAGAGGTAGAAGTGTCAAGATCATGGGTCTTTACACTTGAGGTTGATCAAAAAATATCTGAGAACGACGATGAAGAACTTCAAGAGGCTTCAGAAGAATGGGAAGAAGGTGGTCAAGCCACAACTGACGAACTTGAGGAAATAAATCTTGGAGACCAAGCGGATCCCAGACCCACTTTCATTTCAGCAAATATGTCTCCAGGAGGAAAAGAATATTTCACCACCTTCTTGAAAGAAAACCGAGACATCTTTGCTTGGCACTATCATGAGATGCCTGGGTTTGACCCTCAAGCAGCAGTTCACCATCTCGGCATCGATCCAACTATCAAACCAGTTAAAAAGAAGTTGAGAAGGCTCAGGCTTGACCTCGAGATGCAGATGGGCACCGAGATAACCAAGATCAGACAAGAAGATTTCATCCATGAAGTCAAATACCCAAAATGGCTAGCAAATGTCGTTCCGGTCAAGAAAAAGAATGGTCAAATTAGAGTGTGTATTGACTTTCACGATTTGGGCACCGCCTGTCTTAAAGATGACTTTTCGTTGCCATTCACCAAGATGCTCATTGACTTTACAGCTCACTGCCATTTCTTCTCCTTCATGGACAGATACTCTAGGTATAATCCAATAAGGATGGCGTCCAAAGATGAAGAGGCCACCTCATTCTTAAATCCAAAAAGGGTCTGCTCCTACACAATGATGCCTTTTGGATTAAAGACTGCTGAGGCCACATATCAGAAAGCAATGACAACCATTTTAAAAGACATGATACATAGAGAGGTGGAGTATTATGTAGATGACTTGGTGGTAAAATCTGAAGAGAAGAATGCTCACATGAAGGACCTTGAAAAAGTATTTGAGCGACTACATCTTCATCAACTTAAAATGAACCCGTTGAAATGCGCTTTTGGCGTGCGCTCCGAAAAATTCTTGAGGTTCATTGTCAGACATCGAGGGCTTGAAGTTGTGCCTGTTAAGATCAAAGCAATCCAAGAAATACTGTCACCCACTACACTTCAAGAACTGCGCTCTCTTCAAGGGCAATTAGCATACATTCGCAGGTTCATCTCGAACCTCTCAGGTCGTTGTAAACCCTTTGCACATCTGCTAAAGAAAGATACCCCATTCATCTGGGATGAAGCATGTCAGGTAGCCCTTGACGACATCAAGTATTATTGGCTCAACCCTCAAGTGCTTTCTACACCAGTATTGGGGAAACCCCTCATTCTGTACGTGACTGCTCTAGACGAGTCACTTGGAGCACTGTTGGCACAAAACAATGAAGAGGGAAAAGAGATTGTGTTATATTACCTCAGCCGAAGGATGCAAGGAGCCGAAGGGAACTATCCCCCTATTGAGAAAATGTGTCAAACTCTGATCTTTGCAGTACAAAAACTTTGTCATTACTTTCTTGGTCATGAAGTGAAACATATATCAAAAGCTGATCCTGTAGAATTTCTCATGACACGCCCGTATTTGTCGGGATGCCTTGCCAAGTGGGCATTATTGCTGATGGAGTTTGACGTCACATATGTCCTACAAAAGGCCATCAAGGGCTAGGCCTTGGCTGACTTTCTAGCAGCACACCCCGTGCCAGTCGAATCTCCTCTATTAAGTGATCTCCCTGATGAAGAAATATTATGTGCTGACCTTGCTCTTGTGTGGGAATTATACTTTGTCGGAGCCTTCCTATCGGAACGAGGAGGTGCCAGAGTCATATTCTTGACTCCTACAGGAGGAATACTGCCACTTTCTTTCTCTCTCGCCCAAGCTGTTTCGCGTAATGAAGCATAATATCAAGCCCTTATAATCGGACTCGAGATAGCTCTGGATCTCGATTTGGAGTAGCTCAAGATCTACGATGACTCTGAGTTGGTTATCCGATAGCTCAAAGGGATTTATGATGTAAGTAAAGACACCCTCAAGCCTTATCACGATACAGCAAAATCGTATATGCCCCAATTCGAAGATGTATCCCTGAGTCACATCCCCAGGAGGCTGACACTACAATTCAGTTGTCCTCATCAGGACCCATGCTTATTCGGGTGGCGGAATGGAGACACATCTAGCTGAGAGCTGAAGTCGATGCAGATGACAAGAGAAACATCTTCCTCAAGTGTCTTCCTTATCCATTTGGAGCACTTCTATCGGCCAAAGAAGTAATCAAGACTGAACAAGAAATAGCACAGAGTCTAGGAGCTAAGGGTTGAAATCAAGGACCACAATTCTTTGACCTAATATGAGCAGAAATTGTGCAGGTCAAAGATTGAAGAGACCCCATTACTAGTTTCCTAAAACATGGTAGGCTCCCAGAAGATCGTGTCGAACATAACAGTATACATCAAATGTCTACCAAGTATACCGTCCTTGAAGGTGATGTTCTATTTAGACGGTCATTCGATGGCATTCTTCTGAGATGTGTCGACATCCAAGAGGCAAATAAGGTGTTGGAAGAAGTCCACTCATGCATTTGTGGGCTACACTAGTCTAGTCTTAAGCTATATGAACGAATACGCAAGTTGGGATACTATTGGCATTCTATGATCGTCGATTCCTTAAGCTACGCTAAAAAGTGTCAAGTATGCCAAATACACCCCAGCCTGGTTCACCAGCCTCTAGAGCCTTTACACCCGATGGTTGCATCATGGCCCTTCTCACAATGAGGTATGGATATCATTGGGCCCATTGACCCACCTTCCGTAATGGGCCATGTTTTCGTCCTAGCCACGACAGATTATTTCTCTAAGTGGGCTGAAGTGGTCCCCCTTAAGCTAGTTCTTGGGACAGCGGTGGTCTACTTTGTTTGACATCATATCATATACCGCTTCAGAGTGCCCGACCAGATCATATCTGACAATGGCCCTCAATTTAGAAGTCATCGCATCAATCTCCTAGTTAACCAGTTCGGTTTCGAATGGAGGTACTTGACTATGTACCACCCTCGAGAGAATGGATTAGCTGAGGCTTTCAGTAAGACTCTAAGCAATGTTCTAAGAAAGTCAGTATCAAAAACAAGGAACAACTGGCATGAGAGGCTTCTCGAAGCACTATGGGCTTATCGCACTACTATACGAAATGCTACTGATTCCACTCCTTATTCTCTGATTTATGGGGGAGAAGCAGTTTTACCTCTCAAAATACAAATCCCTTCATTGCGAGTAGCTATTCACTGGGGAATAACCGAAGATGAGAAAGTCAAACTCCAGTATCAAAAACTTGATGCACTCGATGGAAAAAGGCTAGATGCTCAGTAGAACCTTGAACTCAACCAAGGGAGAATGAAGAGGGCTTTTGACAAATCTGTCAAGATCGCTCATTCACCCATGGTGATTTAGTCTTAATCGTCAAGAGGCCTATTGTTATGCATGGCCGACATAAAGGGAAGATCGAGCCTAAGTGGTAAGGTCCCTTTATAGTCAAAAGGGTCTCGCCTAACGGGGCCTACATACTAGCACATCCTGATGGAGAAGAGGCGATGTCCCCTATCAACGAGCAATACTTAAAGAAGTATTATCCGTGATACGTAGAGACTCAACACGAAAACAAGCAAGATAGTCCAAACAAAATGCTAACATTTTTCTTTTATAATGCAGTAAAAATGAGTTAAAAGTTACAAGAACCCATTACTAGGGAGGTTATAAGTCTCTTGTGTCTGAGGATAAGAGGACAGTTACAAACCAAAACTTTTGCTTTTGCTCTTGCATCTGAGAGTAAGAGGATGGTTACAGGCAAAAACAAATGCCTGTTCCATGAGGAAGAGGCAAACCCACAAAAGGAAGGACCTCCTCATGAAGAACAAGTGAAATCACTTGGAGAGTTAGCTTTAATTCATCTAATGAGTAAGAGGATGGTTACATGCCAGAAGACAAAGCAGAGCCACTCCAAGAAGTTAGCCTCAGTCCAATCGATGTGTATGTCAAACATACAAGCCAAATACCTCATCTGACGTGTATGTCGAACATATGACGTAGGATCCATTCGACGTGATATCAAACATACAAGAGGGGCTGCCCTGGCAAGGAGCTGGCCTATGACGAGAAGCACATTCTGTTCACAGTGGATGCCCTTCCATAGAACAACATAGACCTCACTGTTGTCCTGGAGGATTTGGCTTCCAATAGATATCACAAGCCACGCCTCATCCTTCGCCACTTTTTGCCGGCCCATGGACATCGTCATACATAGCTCATCGCCGAGCGCCGCGAACCCCACACATGACTAACTGACACATGCAAACATCTTTCTTTGCACCGTGATAAGCCACATGTGCTGACGAGCACCAACTAAAGCTAGCACCGGTTGTGTTCTCCAAAGGTCAGCACCGGTTGTGCTCCTGTTTTGCTTGAGGGTCAGTGTCGATTGTATCAGCACTCCAAATCATCAGCGCCGGCAACCTTAGCACCAATTGGACTTCTGTTAACGTCGGCCCTATCGCGACTACTCACCTCCCGAGACTCCTCGTTTTCACACCTCCTTAAATGGTCACAGGATTTCAAAGGACGACGATTCACCTTTAGCAACCGTATGCCTTCCTCACGACGGTTCACCTCCAGCAACCGTATTCCTTCCTCGCGATAGTTCACCTCCAGCGACCATACGCCTTCCCCGCGACGTTTCACCTCCTGCAGCCGTACGACTCACATCCCGTGGTCGTTCGACTTTTGCTAGAATTGCTCCCACACGGCCGAAAACTCATAAAAAACTATCCTGCCTATCTTTTTAGTCTGGACTTCACCAGAACTTCACCGGGAAGCCTCTGCAATGCCACGAAAGTGCCGAAAAACTTCCACAACAGCTGGGAAACCCCTTAAAAACCCCGGAAAAGCCCTCAAAACGAGCGAAAATACTCGCTGATGCGTTTCCCCCCTCTTCCAGAAAGAAAAAAGATAGCTGGAGCCTCCTCTACTTCTCAGAAAGATTCTCGAAAAACTCTCCTTTCCTTGCTACTCTCTCTGCAACTTCTCCAAATTATGGGCAAAGTACGCACACCGAAGGTCTTCTCAACAAAACCCTTGCCGGAATCCTGCTGCCGGTCGAAGAACCTTCCTTGCATAAGCTGTTATTGAAGTCCCATTGCTCGTTGGAAACTTCAACCGAGCACTCTCTCCTAGCAGTTAAAGAAAACTTGCTTAAGTTTTTACCCTTGGTGAAAAATAAAGGAAAAAAGGGGTTTTACCCCTTTATATAAACTACACTGCCCTCAAAAGCGCTTCACAAATTCGGAAGTCCAGTTGCGTCCAAGAGAAGCCAAGCGACAACAAGCTGGGTCGGGCTTTACATGAGGCCCGAGGTAACTCTCATCAATCCATCCCCAGTGCCGATTGACGCAGCGCCAGCTAAATTTCCAAAACAAACCTAGCGCCGGGTGTGTTTTCAAATACCACCTAACGTCAGTTGACTTAGCGCCGAGTGTGTTTTCAAATGCAACGTAACACTAGTTGACTTAGCATCGGGTGTGTTTTCAAATACAACCTTAGCACCGGTTGACTTAGCGCCGGGTGTGTCTTCGAAACGACCCTAGTATCAGTTAACTCAGTGTCAGTTGACTTCAGATGATACCACGGGTCATTCACATTGCCAGCTGTATAGTGCCTGTTGTGTTAAAACTCAACGTCGTTTCTGTTGTGAGAACTCAGTGCCAGTTGTGTTGTGAGAACTTAGCGCCGGTTGAATATTGGCAATAAACCATCAGCGCTACAAGTGGTGGCGACCATATTTCAAGCAGTGTATGCCCTACCACTATCCCTAGTGGAGTTGTGTACCTAATCTAGGACGTGTCATCCTTAGTGGACTTGCACCTAAACCGTGACTTCCCCAATGGAGTCAGGAGTTGTCCCTCGTCACCCACTAGTAGTCACACCCATACTGCAACCCATCATCCTTAGTGAAGTTGGGGTCATTCTTACCTCCCAAATACCCAGTGGGTCAGCTGCACACTAAGCTACCTTATCCCCAGGGAGTCGGGTTACAGGGCATAAAGTCTCATCTTTCACCCCAGAGACTGCCTTGCCCCCTTAAAAATCACAGCAAGGTTCACTTCTACTGGTCATCCTTCATTAGGTCACCATTTCCACCTAGCCCTCAGTTTGTGAATGGTTTTAGCCATGTTATCCCCAGGGAGTCAGATTACCATCCACAGGAATATTCCCGATGCAGCTCCACCTACATGGTGATCCATACAATAGTCCATGTTGCATGACCCTAAACTGCACAGCCCTAGTCTAGACGCACGAACCTAGACTCTGCGGTCGGTGCTGCATGACCCTAAACTGCACAGCCCTGGTCTAGACGCACGATCCTAAACTCCGTGGTCCTTACTGCACGACCCTAACCTACACAGCCCTGGTCTAGACGCACGACCCTAGACTTCGCGGTCCATGCAGCATGACCCTAAACTGCACAACCCTGGTCTAGATACATGACCCTAGACTCCGCAGTTTATGCTGCATGACCCGAAACTGCACAGCCCTGGTCTAGACACACAACCCTAGACTCCACGGTCTGTGCTGCATGGCTCTAAACTGCACAGCCCTGATCCGTGCTGCATGACCCTAAACTACACAGCCTTGGTCTAGAAGCATGACCCTAACTTCACGGTCCAAACTATACAAGCTTAAACTATAGCGGAGGTCAAGTTGCATGACCTTAAACTACATGGTCCTAATTGTATTACTTTAAACTGCATAACTATGGTCCGAACTACATGACTTAAGCTATAGCAGAGATTTAATTGCATGACCCTAAACTACATTGTCCAAACTATATGACCGTAAACTATAGTCAAAGTTCTGGTCGCACGATGTTAAACTACACAACACCATGGTCCTAACTATATGACTTTAAACTATAGCGGAGGTCAAGTTGCATGACCTTAAACTGCATGGTCCTACTTGTATGACTTTAAAACTGCATAATCACGGTCCAACTATAAGACCTTAAACTATAGTGCATGTCCTGGCCGCATGACGATAAACTGCTTTGCCCAGGTCTAAGAGGCATGACCATAAACATGCCCCCACATATGCGCACACCCATTTATGTGCACTTTCACACATGCCTTTCCTAACCTACCTGATAGTGTGCGCGCATCACCTTCATTATCTCCCTAGTGAGGTCATTCATTTCATCACCATACATCATTCCCCAGTGAGTCTCACCCATGCTCACAAAACAGCGAACCATCTCGTCATCCAAACTCGTTGTAAGTTAGTGGGCCACCATCATCCACTCATATTTCATACATCACCCATCTCTCATGGGTAGCCTTGAGCCATCTCCCCAAGTGAGCCAAACCACCACCATACTCGCTCCATGGCCCTCATAAACTGCCATCCATAGCCATACGGTCCAGCTGTATGACCTTAAACCATGGCGCACGTCCAGGCTGCATGACATTAAACTATTTCACACGGGTCCAGGAGGCATGACCGTAATAAACATGCCCTTACAAAAGAAAAAAAGAAGAAATAACCGGCATGGTGGATACCTGAATAGGTAGCCCAGTCGACGTCCTCCTCCAGTCCTGGGTGAATAAGTAGCCCAGTCGACATCCTTCTTCAGTTCTGGGTGAACAGGTAGCCCAGTTCACATCCTTCATCAGGGCTGGGTGACAACGTAGCCCAATCATTATCCTTCTCTTACAAGACCTTCTCCCCATGCATGGAGTATGCATGCCTTCTCCTTTTCTTACAAGACCTCCTCCTCATGCATGGGGTGTGCATGCCTTCTCCTTTTCTTACAAGACCTCTTCCCCATGCATGAAGTGTGCATGCCTTCTCCTTCTCTTACATGACCTCCTCCTCATGCACGGAGTGTGCATGCCTTCTCCTTCTCTTACAAGACCTCCTCCCCATGCATGGAGTATGCATGCCTTCTCCTTCCCTTACAAGACCTCCTCCCTATGCATGGAATGTGTGCCTTCTCCTTCTCTTATAAACCTCCTCCCCATACACGGAGTGTGCATGCCTTCTCCTTCTCTTATAGACCTCCTCCCCATGCATGAAGTGTGCATGCCTTCTCCTTCGCTTATAAGACCTCCTCCCCATGCATGGAGTGTGCATGCCCTCTCCTTCTCTTACAAGACCTCCTCCTCATGCACGGTGTGTGCATGCCTTCTCCTTCTCTTATAAGACCTCTTCCCCATGCATGAAGTATGCATGCCTTCTCCTTCTCTTACAAGACCTCCTCCCCATGCATGGAGTGTGCATGCCTTCTCCTTCTCTTGTAGACCTCCTCCCCATGCACGGAGTGTG
>NW_006495648.1:218389-246411 GCF_000471905.2 Amborella trichopoda | reverse complement strand
TGAAGAAAAGGATGCTGACATGAAGGACCTTGAAAAAGTATTTGAGCGACTATGTCTTTATCAACTTAAAATGAACCTGCTGAAATGTGCTTTTGGGGTGCGCTCCGAAAAATTCTTGGGGTTCATCATTAGACATCGAGGGCTTGAAATTGGGCCAGTTAAGATCAACGAAATCAAAGAAATGCCATCACCCACTATGCTTCGAGAACTGTGCTCTCTTCATGGGCAACTGACGTACATTCGAAGGTTCATCTCAAACCTCTCAACTCGTTGTAAACCCTTTGCACATCTACTAAAGAAAGATAACTCATTCATCTGGGATGAAGCATGTCAGGCAGGCCTTAACGACATCAAGCATTATTTGCTCAACCCTCTAGTGCTCTCTATACCAGTATTGGGGAAACCCCTCATTCTGTACGTGACTACTCTAGACGAGTCACTCGCAACATTATTGGCAAAAAACAATGAAGAGGGAAAGGAGACTGCATTATATTACCTCAGTCATAGGATGCAAGGAGCCGAGAGGAACTATCCCCCTATTGAGAAGATGTATCTGGCTCTAATCTTTGCAGTACAAAAACTCCGCCATTACTTGCTTGGTCATGTAGTGAAACTTATATCAAAAGTTGATCCTGTAAAATTTCTCATGACACGTCCATATTTGTTAGAACACCTTGCCAAGTGGGCATTGTGGCTGATGGAGTTTAACATCACATATGCCCCACAAAGGCCATCAAGGGTCAGGCCTTCGCTGAGTTTTTAGCAGCACACCCCGTGCCGGTCGAATCTCCTTTATGAAGTGACCTCCCTGATGAAGAAGTATTCTTTGCCGACCTTGCTCTTGCGTGGGAATTATACTTCGACAGAGCCTTCTAATCGGAATGAGGAGGCGCCGGAGTAGTATTCTTGACTCCTACATGAGGAATACTACCACTTTCTTTCTCTCTTGCTCAAGCCGGTTTTCATAATGAAGCAGAATATCTGGCCCTTATAGATGGACTCGAGATAGATTTCGATCAGCTCAAGATCTACGGCGACTCTGAGTTGGTTATCTGACAGTTCAAAGGAATTTATGATGTAAGAAAAGACACCCTCAAGCCCTATCACGATACTGCAAAATCGTATATGGTCCAATTCGAAGATGTATCTTTGAGTCACATCCCTAGGAGGCTAAATTCGCAGGCTGATGCACTTGCAAAACTCTGTGCTGCAATTCAGTTGTCCTCATCAGGACCCACGCTTGTTTGGGTGGCGGATGACAAGAGAAATATCTTCCTCGAGTGTCCTCCTTATCCATTGGAACACTTCTTTCGGCCAAAGAAGTAATCAAGGCCGAACAAGAAATAGCACAGAGTCGAGGAGCTAAGCGAAATCAAGAACCACAATTCTTTGACTCAATATGTGCAGAAATTGAGCAGGTTGAAGATTGGAGAGACCTCATTACTAGTTTCCTAAAACATGGTAGGCTCCTGGAAGATCGTGCCGAACACAACAGTATACGTCGAATGTCCACTAAGTATATCATCCTCGAAGGTGATGATCTCTTTAGACGGTCATTTGATGACATTCTTCTGAGATGTGTCAACATCCAAGAGGCAAATAAGGTGTTAGAAGAAGTCCACTCAGGCATTTGTGGGCTGCACTAGTCCGGTCCTAAGCTCTATGAACGAATACACAGGTTGGGATACTATTGGCCTTCTATGATCGCCAATTCCTTAAGCTACGGTAAAAAGTGCCAGGTATGCCAAATGCACTCTAGCTTAGTTCACCAGCCTCTAGAGCCCTTACACCCTACGGTTGCGTCATGGCCTTTCTCATAATTGGGTATGGATATCGTAGGGCTCATTGACCCCCCTTCCTCAATGGGCCACGTTTTCATCATAACTGCAACAAATTATTTCTCTAAGTGGGCTGACGCGGTCCCCCTTAAGCAAGTTCCTGGGACACCGGTGGCTTACTTTGTTCGACATCATATCATATACTGCTTCGGAGTGCCTGACCAGATCATATCTGACAATTGCGCTCAATTTAGGAGTCATCACATTGATCGCCTAGTTAACCAGTTCAGTTTCGAATGGAGGTACTCGACTATGTACCACCCTCGGGCGAATTGATTAGCTGAGGCTTTCAATAAGACTCTATGTAATGTTATAAGAAAGTCAGTTTAAAAAACAAGGAAGAAATGACATGAGAAGCTTCCCGAAGCACTGTGGGCTTATTGCACTACTATACGAAATGATACTGATTTCACTCCTTATTCTCTGGTGTATGGGGGTGAAGCAGTTTTACCTCTCGAAATACAAATCCCTTCCTTGCGAGTCACTATTCAACAAGGAATAACCGAAGATGAGAGAGTCAAGATCCGGTATCAAGAATTGGACGCACTCGATGGAAAGAGGCTAGAGGCTCAACAGAAGCTTGAACTCAAACAAAGGGAGAATGAAGAGGGATTTTGACAAGTCTGTCAAGATCTGCTCATTTGCCCGTGGTGATCTAGTCTTAGCTGTCAAGAGACCTATTGTCATGCATGGCCGGCGCAAAGGGAAGTTTGAGCCTAAGTGGGAAGGTCCCTTACAGTCAAAAAGGTCTCGCCCAATGGAGTATACATATTGGCACATCTTGATGGAGAAGTGGCAATGCCTTTTATCAATGGGCGATACCCACAGAAGTACTATCCATGATGTGTGTTTAAGAGAAAGGGACTCAACGTGAAAACAAACAAGATAGTCCAAACAAAATGCTAACTCTTTTTATGTTTATTGCTATAAAAGTGAGTTACAAGAACCCATTACTAGGGAGGTTACAAGTCTCTTGCCTCTGAGGATAAGAGGACGATTACAAACCAAAACTTGTGCTTTTTCTCTTGCATCTAAGAGTAAGAGGACAGTTATAGGCCAAACAAATGCATGTCCCATGAGGAAGAAGCAAACCCATAAAAGGAAGGACCTCCTCATGAAGAAGAAGCGAAACCACTTGGAGAGTTAGCATTAATTCAGCTAACGAGCAAGAGGATGGTTACAGGCCAGAAGACAAAGCAGGGCCACTCCAAGAAGTTAGCCTCAATCCATTCGACGTGTATGTGAGACATACACGCCAGATACCTCATCTGACGTGTATGTCAAACGTAGGACATAAGATCCATTCGATGTATATATCAAACATACAAGAAGGCCTGCCCTGGTAAGGAGCTGGCCTATGACAGAAAGCATGCCCTGTTCATAGTGGATTCCCTTCCACAAAACAACATGGACCTCACTGTTATTCTGGAGGATTTGGCTTCCAACAGGTACCACAAGCCACACACCATCCTTCGCCACTTTTTGCCGGCCCATGGATATCGTCGTATGTAGATCATCGCCGAGCACCGTGAACCCCACACCTGACTTATCGACACATGCGAGCATCATTCTTCGCATCGTGATAAGCCACACGTGCTAATCAGCGCCGATTGAAGCCAGTGTCGGTTGGGTCGTCTAGAGGCCAGCACCGGTTGCATGTCCAACCCTTAGCGCCAGCTGTTTTGCTTGAGGGTCGACGTCAGTTGTATCAACACTCTAAATCATCAGCGTCGGTGGTGTCAACACGCTAAGTTATCAATGCCAGTTGTATCAACACTCCAAATCATCAGTGTCGATGGTGTCAACACTCCAAGTTATCAACGTCGGTTGCCTCAGCATCAGCACCACTTTCGATCAGCATCGGTTGCGTCAACACTCCAAGTCATCAGTGCCGATTGTTTTAGCGCCAGTTACACTTTTGATTAGCGTCTGGGCTTTTGCGACTGTTCGCCTCCTGGGACTCTTCTTTTCGCAAAACTTAAGTTTTCACACCTCTTTAATGATCACACACTTTCCAAGAATGGCAGTTCACCTCCAGTAATCATGCGCCTTCCCCACAATGGTTCACCTCCTGCAGCCGTACGGCCCACCTCCCGTGGCCGTTCGTCTGCTACCGAAATTGCTCCCACACAGCTAAAAACTCACTGGAAAACATTACCGCCTATCTTTTTAGCCTGGACTTCACCAGAATCACACTAGAAGGCTTCTGCAGACTTCTCCTAAGTCCTTGAAAACCTCTGCGAGCTGAAAAGCTTCCAATATCGTCGGGAAATCCCTTAAAACACCCTTGGAAAGCCCTCAAGACGCATTGAAATACTCATTGATGTGTTTCCCGCCTCTTCCCGAAAGAAAAACAATAGCTGAAGCCTCCTTTGCTTCTCAAAAAGATTCCCAGAAAGCTCTCCTTTCCCTGCTACTTTTTCCGCAAACTCACCGAATTCTTGGCAAAGTTTGGTCTTCTCTAAGGGATTGTTGACCGGAAGCCTGCTGCCTGCCGAAGAACCTTCCTCGTAGAGAGTGTTGCTGAAGTCCCATTGCTCGCCAAAAAATACAAACGAGCGTTATCTCCTCACGGTTAAAGAAAACTTGTGCTTAAGTTTTTTTTTACCTTTGGTGAAAATAAGGGAAACGAGATTTTACCCCCTTATATAGACTGCACTGCCCTAGAATGTCCCTCACAAATTGGGAAGTCTGTATGCATCTAAGGGAAGCTAAGCGACAACAAGCTGGGTCGGGCTTTACACGTGGCCTGAGGTAACTCTCATCAATCCATCCCCAGCACCGGTTGACGCAGCTTTGAGTGGATTTTCAAAACAACCCTAACGCCAAGCGTGTTTCCATATCCATCCCCAGCGCCGGGTAAATTTCCAAACAACCCTAACGCCAATTGACTTATCCCCGGGTGTGTTTTCAAATACAGCCTTAGCGCCGGTTGACTTAGCACCGGGTGTGTCTCTGAAACGACCCTAGCATCGGTTAACTCAACGGCAATTGACTTCAGATAATATCACGGGACATTGGCCAGCTGAACAGCGCCAGTTGTGTTAGAACTCAGTGCCGGTTGTGTTGTGAGAACTCAACGGCAATTGAAAATTCGTAAAAAACCATCAGCGTTACACATGGCGCCGACCGTATTTCAAGCAGTGTATGCCCTACCACTATCCCTAGTGAACTTGCACCCAGGCCTTTGCACCTAAACTGTGACCTCCCTAATGGAGCCATGAGCTGTCCCTCATCCCTTAAGAGTCACACCTATACTGCGGCCCATCATTCTCAATGAAGTTAGGGTGATTCTCACCTCACCAATACCCAGTGGGTCAGCTTCACACTAAGCTACCTTATCCCCAGGGAGTCGGGTTACTGGTCATAAAGTCTCATCTTTCACCCAAGAGAGTACCTTACCCCCTTAAAAACCACAGTAAGGTCCACTTCTGCTAGTCATCCTTCATCAGGTCACCATGTCCTGTTAGCCCTCAGTTTGAGAATGGTCTTAGCCATGTTATCGCCAAGGAGTCAGATTACCGTCCATAGGCCTATTCCCCATGGAGCTCCACCTACATGGAGATCCATACAACGGTTCATGCTTAAACTGCATAGCCCTGGTCTATACGCACGACCCTAAACTCTGCGGTTCAAACTGTATAACCTTAAACTATAATGGAGGTTTAGTTGCACGACCTTAAATTGCATGGTCCTAAGTTGTATGACTTTAAATTGCATAACCACGGTTTGAACTATATGACCTTAAACTATAGCAGAGGTCTAGTTTTATAACCCTAAACTTCATGGTCCAAACTATATCACCTTAAACCATAGTCTACGTCCCGGTTGCACGACGTTAAACTGCACTACACCATGGTCCGAACTATATGACTTTAAACTGTAGCGAGGGTCAAGTTGCACTAGCTTAAACTGCATAACCACGATCCAACTATATGACCTTAAACCATAGTGCCTATCCTGGTCTCCCGACGATAAACTGCTTTGCTCGGGTCCAGGAGGCATGACCATAAACTCGCTCCCACATACGCGCACACGCCTTTAAGTGCACTTTCATGCATGCCTTTCCTAAGCTACCTGTTAGTGTGCGCGCATCACCTTCATTTCCTTTCCATGAGTTCATCACCCTACATCATTCCCCAGTGAGTCTCACCCATGCTTACAAAACGGTGAACCATCGTGTCATCCATACTCATTGTAAGTTAGTGGGTCACCATCTTCCACTCACCTTTAATACATCACCCATCTCTCATGGGTAGCCTCGAGCCATCTCCCCAAGTGAGCCAAACCACCACCATACTCACTCCATGGCCTTCATAGTCTGCCATCCATCACCATTACGATCCAGCTATATGACCTTAAACCATAGCGCATGTCTAGGCCGCATGACGTTAAACTGTTTCGCATGGGTCCCGGAGGCATGACCTTAAACACGCCCTCACAAAAAAAAAAAGAAAAAAAAGAAACAAAATAACAGGCATGGTGTATACCTGAACAAGGGACTGCTATGAAAAAAAATGACGGACGGGCATGGTCATGAAACCATGAGTAAAAGAGTTCCATGAATAAAAACCGGGCACGGCGAAAACCCAAAAGGGCATCGTGAGTAAAAATGGACAAAAAGGGTGGACATGGCCGAAAGGTCATGGGTAAAAGAGCCCTAAAATAAAAAAAAGAAGTTGGTGAAAACCATTTTCACGGCGTCGCTTCCTAAGTTCAAACGAAAATCCACGAAGGGCGCTTGTACCAATAAACAGGTCGATGCAACATTTGCTTCCACAGGTGACTTCAGCCAACACTCCCTTCATCGTCAGGATGTCCAACAGGGTGTAGATGTTAAAATCATCCCTAAACATTCCTTCTTCAGTCCTAGGTGAGCAGGTAGCCCAGTCGACGTCCTTCTTCAGTCCTGGGTGAATATGTAGCCCAGTCGATGTCCTTCTCCAGTTTTGGGTGAATAGGTAGTCCAGTCGACATCCTTCTTCAGTCTTGGGTGAATAGGTAGCCCAGTCGACATCCCTCTTCAGTCCTGGGAGAACAGGTAGCCCAACAGACATCTTTCTTTAGTCCTGGGTGAATAGGTAGTTCAATCGACTTCCGTCTTCGGTCCTGGGTGAACAGGTAGCGCAACCAACTTCCTTCTTCAGTTCTGGGTGAACAGGTAGCCCAGTCGACATCCTTCTTCAGTCTTGGGTGAATAGGTAGCCCAATCGACATCCCTCTTTAGTCTTAGGTGAACAGGTAGCCTAGTCGACATCCTTCTTCAGAACTGGGTGACAACGTAGCCCAGTCATTATCCCTTCTTCAAGGACCTTCTCCCCATGCACGGAGTGTGCATGCCTACTCCTTCTATAGACCTCCTTCCCATGCATGGAGTGTGCATGCCTTCTCCTTCTCTTATAGACCTACTCCCCATGCATGGAGTATGCATGTTGTAACAATCCTAAAAATTTCAAAAAAAAAAAAAAAAAAAAAAAAGGAAGAAAAGATGCTTTTAAATAGGTGATGGTCTAATTGAGTATGATGGTCCTTGGGGACCATCACTATTTTCAAAACTTTTTACTTGGTTTAAACTTTTGCTGCTGCTTTTGTTTGCAGCCTTTGCAGTTGTTGCTTGCTGCTGGCCACATCCTTTAGCGCACGTGGTTTTCGTATGTTAAAAGCAGACGCTTAACGCGACACCTCAGGTATGAGGTAGAGCGTACTAAAATATTATAATAATACGTTATAAGAATTTAAATAGGGGAGGTGAGCACTCCCACCCTAGAAAATTTTGAGATCTCTCTCTCTCTGGTCGAAACACAGTGAACTCCTCTCTCGAACCGAATTTTTTATTGGAAGCTCCCTCTCAAACATTTGTGGGTAAGTGACATCGTCTTTATGAAAAATAGTCTATTTTTAATAAATAATGATATTTTCGTCTAGGATCTTTATTTTATTAGTTTTGTGTGTAAGTGACCTCATTGTCTCGAAAAATAATCCATTCTTTTTAAAAATAAAATGAAATAATTATTTCTGCTTATTATCATGAATTTTAGGCGCGATAAATTTTATGCGCACGTGGCCTCATTATCTTGAAAAATAATCTTTTTGATAAAAATTGTGATATTTTATCTATGTTAGAAATTTTGAATGCTGTAAATTAGAAAAATAAATTTATTTATTTTTCTTGTTTATTGTTAGAAATAAATGTGATATTTCTGTTTTTAGTAAAAAATAAAATAAATTGTGATATTTCCTTCTACTGCTTTTGAATATTTAGACATTGAAAAATTCATGTGCAAATGACTGCCTTATTATTTAAAAATTGACATTTTTGCAATTGATTATAATATTGTTGTGAAATGCTTATTTGTGGATTGATATCCCATAAATTGTGATAATTCCGTATTCTTGAATTTCTGTAAGAGTTTTTCTATACATATTAAATTGGCAATTATGCTAGAATGCCTTCACAAACTGCTACCTTTCTAAATTTGAGCCCAAAATATTTGATTGGTTATTTTTGAGATATTATAGAGAGTGACTGTTATTAATGTTTTAAGTGAAATTCATATTAATGGTTTCAGTGATATGTTGAGTACATGATATTGCTGCTTCCAAATGTTTAAAGAGATTTAGAAATAATTTAAGTATGCAAGTGGACTCATCCGGTACGCCAGTGAGGTATAAGTGGACCTATCTGGGATGCCGGTAGGGATTAAGTGGACTCATCTGGTACGCCGGTGAGGTATAAGTGGACCTGCAGGGATTAAGTGGACATATCTGGGACGCTGATAGGGATTAAGTGGACCCATCAGGACGCTGATGGGGTATATAGGTGACCTACTTGGGACGCCAGTAGGGCATTTTGTGAAATCCTTTGAATTATGTACTGCCGTTAAAAGTGTTATAAGCATTTCAATTACTGGAATTTTACTTAATTATGCATTTATTGAAAGTGAAACTGTTGATACATTTCTGTTAATAGATCTCATTTTGGAAAATATTGATATCTTTCAATCATGATTATTTTTAGGATTATGATGATCACTTACTGAGTAGCCAAACTCATCAAACTATGGTAAACATTTTTCAGGATAACTGCGGATTCATTTTGAGTTCTAGTCAAGATCAACCTTGGAAGATACTATTGTTGTGCTAGCTTTCTTTATTTACTTTGTAAGACCTCGCCACTGTAAATTTGTCCTATCAATAGATGTATATATGTTTTGTCTGTCACATCTCAGGAATAACAGTAATGTAAATTCTTGGGTTGTGACACATGTCTTCTCCTTCTCTTATAGACCTCCTCCTCATGCATGGAGTATGCATGCCTTATCCTTCTCTTATAGACCTCCTCCCCATGCATGGAGCATGCATGCCTTCTCCTTCTCTTATAGACCTCTTCCCCATGCATGGAGTATGCATGCTTTCTCCTTCTCTTATAGACCTCCTCCCCATGCACGGAGTGTGCATGCCTTCTCCTTCTCTTATAGACCTCCTCCCCATGCACGGAGTGTGCATGCCTTCTCCTTCTCTTATAGACCTCCTCCCCATGCATGGAGTATGCATGCCTTCTCCTTCTCTTATAGACCTCCTCCCCATGCACGGAGTGTGCATGCCTTCTCCTTCTCTTATAGCCCTCCTCCCCATGCACAGAGTGAGCATGCCTTCTGCTTCTCTTATAGACCTCCTCCCCATGCATGGAGTATGCATGCCTTCTTCTTCTCTTATAGATCTCCTCCCCATGCACGGAGTGTGCATGCCTTCCCCTTCTCCTTCTCTTATAAACCACTCTCTCCATGAGGCTAGGTGACAAAGTAGCCCAATCATCATCCCTCCATGGTAGAAACTGACAAAGCCAAGGCAGAACCTGCCGGAGCCTTCAGCTCACCTAGCCGGCACAACCAGACCTTCGGGATCGGCTAATAGAACATGGCCCTGACTAGACTCGGTAGACGAGACCAATAGTGGTACTTTGATCGTTAAAAGCAAACCCAGCGTAGCAAAAAAAAAAAGCTGCCAAAAAGTCTCTTCTCCCCCCGAAGTCTCCACGGACGGACCCGCGAAAAATGCATCCCTATGTTTGAGCAGCCTAGTTACACCATTACGTGAACCTCCTCAATGTTCACGTGGTCTTGTGGCTAGGAAGGAAAAAAAGTAAAATCCGAAAGAAACTTTTCGAATGATTGTCCTTCTCGCTTCTCTTGAAGCACAATATTTGGCGGGGCAAGTTGCTTGAACGTATTTTTCATCACCTTGGTCCCTTGTAGGAAGCAAGTCAATAAAGCCTACAAAACAGTGGAAAATTCCTGACCGTCTCAAAATGGACCCATAATTTCTCAAGATCATCATTAGCACTTCAAAAGACCACCTGCCAAGTTTCATCCGAACATGTCTAAGGCAGAGAACACAAAGAAACAGTTTTCTGAAAATTGGCCTCTAGCATCCTGAAACGGACCCTACAACTGGAGATATATCTTTGGTGTATCAAATTACTTTGGGACCGCCTCCCTTGGATTCGGTATGGTCGAAAACCTATATGGGATAAGTTTCGGCTTGATCGGACACTCCAGAACAAAGATATGAGCAAAACATTGAAACAGGAGATGCCGCACACTATTCCCGTATCAAAAGACCATTAAAGGTGGTTGTTTTTACAGTCACAAGCAGTTATTTTTTAGGCCCGTAACTTACTCGTTTCAAGTCAGATTGCGCTCAAATTTGATGAGTGCATTCATCTCATCAAGACGAACGTTTCGATATGTGGCACGCCCCAAGATGATACCTGAGTAGGGAGAAAAGCTAGAGAGAATTTGTCAATCCGTGAAGAAATTATAGAAACGTCAGCAGTGATACGCCTCGCTCAATGAACTAAATCACAACGCTTGCACAATGGATTGACACAAAACCAACTCCATTGCGTGCATAAGGTTCAGGGCTATCATTGTACCGAACCATGTACACGATGGATGGTCAGATTTCATGCATGAAGCTGACGAAGTTACTGAAATTTTGACTGTTGGATTCTAAATTCCTGCCAAAACTCAAAAGTTGTGAAATCTTCCTTCCGGCTCCAAATCGCACTCCAATTGTTGCCACGCGATCGTGATGACATTCTTAGTGTGCTATGATGAAGAAATCACATAAAAACATTAAGGAAAGACTGCACTATCGATCTGAAGTTTCCAAGATTCAAACAAATTCCAATTCTCGTGATCATAACTCGAAAACATGATTCATGGCTCGAAGTTGGTATCAAAACAATCACCATGTCGATCCCTACAAGAAAATAATAATCTTTCGATCAAACGGGCATCAAAACAACCCGGGTCAGCCACGAAAGATCATGTAAGTTTTTGGGCCACCATAGGGATTGTTCTGAAATTCCACACATTGTAAGGCAAAGGCAAAGCAGTCTTTTTTCACCCATTTTAGAATTTCTTTTAATTCAATTAAATCTTAATTTTCAGTAATTAGGTTTAATTTTGATCAATCCACCCATGTTTGGGAACAACTCTATATAAACAGGCACTGCCTGATTGTAAAGGATGGCACGCAAACCCCCCACCACCTCTCTGTCTTGAGTGAATTATTTAAAGATTCAATAAAATTTTGATTCCTTGCTTGAGCCTGAGTACGCCTTGGAGAGAGAGAGAGAGGAGAGAAGAAAAAGGCTAGTACCCTTTAAGCAGGAAACTTTCTCTCTCCTCCCCTCGCTCTCTCTCTTCCTCTCTTTTCTCTCTCTCCCTCTCTCTCTCTTTCTCTTTCTTTCTCTCTTTCTCTCTCTTTCTCTCTCTTCTCTCTCTCCTCTCTTTTCTCTCTCTCTTCTCTCCCTGTCAACTGACGAGACCTAACACCGGTTGTCTTTCTCTCTCTTCTTCTGTCAACTAATGAGACTTAGCATCGGTTAGCTTTCTCTCTCTTCTTCTATCAACTGGCAAGATCTAGAACTGGTTGGCTTTCTCTCTTCTTCTATCAATTGGTGAAACTTAGCACCGATTGGCTTTCTCTCTCTTCTTCTACCAGTCTGTAAGACTTAGCACCGATTGGTCTCCTTTCTCTTTATTTATCAGTCGGCGACACCTAACGCCCGTTGGTCTCCTCTCTCTTCGTCTACAATCGGTGAGACTTAGCACCGATTGGTCTCCTCTCTCTTCATCTATCAATTAATGAGACCTAGCGTCGATTGTCTTTTCTCTCTCTACCAGTCAGTGAGGCCTAGCTTTGAGTTGGTCTCCTCTCTCTGCATCTATCAATCAGTGAGACTTAGTGCTAATTGTCTTTTCTCTCTCTACCAATCGGCAAGGCCTAGCACCAGGTGGGTCTTCTCCCTCTTCTCCTATCAGTCGGCAAGGCTTAACGTCAACTGGTTTTCCCTCTCTTCTTCTATCAGTTGGCGAGACTAAGCGTTAGTTGGCTCCCCTCCTCTCTTCTCATCTAACACAGTTGGTGAAGCTTGCTGTTGACTGCTTCCTCACTCTCCTATCTCTTGAAAGAGTCGACGATGTCTAGTGCCGACTACAACTCCTCTTCCTTCTTCTCTCTCCTTCCATCTATCCCCTTCCTCTCTTTAACCATTCCTTTGTTACTCTCTCGCTCAACCAAGAAGGATTGAGGTTAGCATCTCATGGCAGTTCTGTAGTCTAGCCGTAATATTTTCGCGTCAGGTTTGCTTAGCCCGATTTACGACCACGATAGACCGACCATCGTGCCTAGATAGTCGATATCAGCAATAATGTCTAGTAGCGTTCCCGTGAGCCGGTCTCAGTTACCTAGCTCGTTTCGCCACCACGTTATGTCAATTATCCACCAGTCTAGTCACTGCCCTGACCTTCTCGCTTAGTCAAATTCTTCTCTTCCCCTGTCTTTCTTTCTTCTTCTTGAATGCGCATGCTTGTGTACGCTCATCAAAGAGGAAAAGGGTGAGGTCTGACCCACCTATCCCATAACCTTTGCCATATATGTGTGTGATTGCAGAAAGCAGAAATAAGAAGAATATGAGCCAAGCGAGTCGATTTTGAACTAGTTTCATTACTGGGGGCTTTCTTCGTGATCTAAGAGGGAGCCTACGTGAGTCAGCTCGAGTAAGTCCCGAACCCACCTTTTAAATTCCTCTCTCACCGGTTGGTAACACCTGCCCCCATTTTTTATCAAGGTTCCCAAGAGAGCAATCTCACTAATGTCCCTGGTCTTCCTCGAAACCAGAGGCATGAGCCGCCCGATCCCCTAGGGATCCGGAGGGCAAGATCGAGGCACTTAACCAACGTGTCGGGTTATGTTTGAGTCCCTTCTGACACACACGGCGATGCCTATTGTTGTGCGGGTCTCCTCCTTTCTCTCTCTTGTATCTCTCCCTCTTGTCGTGGATGGTGGAACTTATCATCGTCCATGTTCTCTCTTACACTCTCTCTCCATCATGAACAGTAAACCTATTACAATCTATGCTCTCTCTTATACTCTCTCTCCTCCCATGGACGACGAAACCCTATCACCATCTATATTCTTTCTTCCCCTTCATTCTTTCTCTCTCTTGTCTCTTTCCTTGTCATGGACAGTGGAACCTATCATCATCCATATTCTCTCTTTCTCTCTCCTCATTCATGGATGATAGAACCCTATCGCGTCCATGTTTCTTTCGCTTTTCTTTCTCCTATGTCATGGGCGACGGAACCCCATTACTGTCCATATTCTCTCTTCTCTCTCCTCTATCATGGATAGTGGAACCCTATCAACATCTATGTTTCTTTCTCTTTTCTTCCTCTTATGTCATGGACGACGGAACCTCATCGCCATCCATGGTTCATTCTTTCTCTCTCCTCGATCATGGACGGCGGAACTCTATCGTCGTCCATGTTCTTTCTTTTTCCTTTCTCATCTGTCATGGACGGCAGAACCCCATCTCCTTCCATGTTTCTTTATCCCTTCTTTCTCTTCTTTCTTCTCTCTTCTCTCCCATCTTTTTTCTCTTCTCTCTTCTTTTTCCTCTCTTCTTTCTCCTTTCTTCTCTCTCTTCTTTCTTCTCTCTTCTTTCTCCTTTCTTCTCGTTCTTCTTTCTTCTCTCTTCTCTTTTCTTTCTCATTTCTTCTCTCTTCTTTCTCCTTCCTTTTCTCTCTTCTTTCTTCTCTCTTCTCCCTCTTCTTTCTTTTCTTTTCTCCCTCTTTTTTCTCCTTTCTTCTCTCTCTTATTTCTTCTCTCTCTTCTCTCTCTTCTTTTCTCTCTACTCCCTCTTCTTTCTTCTCTCTTCTCTCTCTCTGCTCCCTCTTCTTTCTTCTTTCTTCTCTTTTCTCTTTTCTCTCTTTTTTCTTCTATCTTGTCTCTCTTCTTTTTTTCTCTTTTCTCTTCCTATCTTCTCTTTTACTTTCTTCTTCTTCTCTCTTATCTATCCTCTATCTATTTCTTTCTTCTCCTTTCTTCACCCCAATCTCTATCCTCTTATTCTTTCTTTTCTTGAATGTTCACATATGTGTGCATTCACCCAAAGACAAGGTGAGGTCCCTCGACCCACTTGTCTTGTAAATTATCCATGTGTGTGTGATTGCAGAAACAGGAGAGTACAGGTCAAGGGAGACGATTTTAAACCAGTTGTAAGAGTCGAGGGCTTTCCATTGTAATTTAAGAGGTCGTCCACACGACTCAGCTCAAGTGAGTCATGGACCCATATGAGGGGTGTCCCACCTCACACAAAATTCTTCTCTCATCGGTTGGTGTACTTGCCCTTATTTCTTAACAAGGTTCCCAAGAGAGAAGTCTCAAGTCCTGGGTTTTCTTTGAAACCCGAGGTACGTGCCACCAGGCCATCCCAACCTGGAGGTGAGATCGAGGCATCTAACCAGCTTGGTTACTCTCCTGGGGACACACTACCCCTTTGTTGGATTGTTCTTGTTTGGCTAATTTCTCCTTTGTTTTTCTGCATTGCATTCACATGGCTTCAGGATTCTCTAACCCGTTTATTCGAATTGGGACTTTTTGGTCCCTGCATTCGAGACTTTCCCTCAAGAACAAGCTCCTCCAGCTTCGTTCTCGACCTTCCTGCTGAGTGAAGACCCAATGTCTAGCTCCTAGGTCTTGACCTGGATGCTGTGAGAAGGGACTTAAAGGTCCCTAACTTCCCGTGTCTTAGCTCTGGTGGAACTCCCACCAAAGCACTTTGCATAGGCAGCACATCTACTACAATTCACAGCAAGCACCCTATTATCGACAAGTCATTTGCTGATCGTATTGTCGAGGCATGCCGAAGGGCTACCATGTTCTCTTCCGCAAAGGGCCAGCAAATTGTTGTTACTCATTTGGGTATCGCAAGGTTATCCCTCACATTCCTGCACCACCTCGAGTCTCTATATTTAGAGACTCAACACATCGAGAAGGAGACCCTAGGGCCTCCACCTCTCACACACACCCTAAAACTCATGGGTCATCCACTCGACCTCGAGGCAACCATTGCGTTACCTCGAATATGAGTCCAGGATCAGGCCTGCTTGAGGTGAAATCTGTACACATTCTGCATGTGCATACCACCACTTGAGGTGACGTTGTTGCTGTGCCAACTGATATATGGGAGATGACCCCCTCGTCCTCCCTCTTAGCACACACTAGCTCACTCTGTAACAGACAAGCTTCCTCCTGTTCCCTTATAGACAAGTGCTTGCGATTCTCAGTCTCCTAAGGCCCGAATGTCTGTTCGAGCTCGGGTCGACTCTCAAGTCACCTGTGATCCTTCTTCAAGGGGCGCACGCACACCGCCTTCCCAGACTGTTGCTCGCTCCTGACTCAGGCATCATCATCAGCTGATCCCTTTCCCACTTTCCCCTTCTCTTTTGGGCGAGCGCCCCAAGCCTTGGTACTCAAATACTTTCCCCGAGAGTACCATCTTGAGGCATCCCCATCAGCTCAGTCATGTCTCTGGAGCCCATAGGAGAGCTCGGGGAAAAGACCTAATGGGAGATCAAGTCCTTCGTCCTCCCCGGCCTAGGTTGACCCCAGTTCCTGGTCCGCACCATTGCTTCATCAAATGGAGACGGCTCTTTCTTAAGCAAGAAATGCTGACCAGCCACATCCCAATCGCAGTTCTGGCGTGAGGTCCATCAAAGCCTCAAAGCCAAATGCGACATCAGAGAAACCACTCAAATAGTCGAGGCAGCTAGCTCCGATGACCTTCTTCACAAGAACCCCTTCTACCCGCTTCAAAGAATAAAGCCCGAAGAAGAGGTACGAGAATCCTACATAGTGGTCAGCATCGTAGAAGATGACCTGACAACCCAGCAACCATGGTCCCAAGACTGTCGAGAACCGATCCTCAAGCGGTTAGCTTATAACACTCGAGTTCAGTCAGGGCATGTTGAGCCCTTGCTGACCGATCTGCTGCGCACGACCCGCCAAGCTCGGAAGCCTTCAACTGCACCTGAGGCTAACCTCTCTGAAGAAATAGTCAGTATTATGGTTGTGAACGAACCTAACGACAGCCAAGAAGAACACATGGATAGGTTTGAATGGAGAAGATAGATCCCATGGAAAGCACGCGACCTGCAGTTGATTCGTCCTGCCATGAGGCCAATTCCCATTCTCCAAAAGATGCAACTACAAAGTAGACTTCCCAATCGGCCTCGCAAGCAGCTTTGTCCCTCGAGTAGTGTCATAAGCAGACATCGACGCCATGGTAACACACAGCTTGAAGAGAAGACAAATCATGGGAATGCAGGGTACAATACTTTACCAAAATTCGTACCCCTCCTACATTGATCAAGTTATGTTTCCCTCGTATTACCACAAGGGGAAACTTCCCCTGTTCAATGGTACAATATCCTCGCACCAGCATATCGTGCATTTCCAAGTGGCATGTTGAGAGACAGCGACTGATGGGAGACTCCTTCTTTGTCAGTTTGTTGAAACTCTTGATGGCCCGGCCTTTCAGTGGTATGCTCGGCTTCTCCCAAATTTAGCACACACTTGGGAAGAGATGCAACAACTGTTCTACCTGCGCTTCTATGAAGTTCAGAGAGAGGTCCAAACCATTGAGCTTCTCACCCTGAACCAAGAGTCGGACGAACCTGTAGACCAATTCATAACTAGATGGAGGCATTTGGCTGCCTACCACGCCAATCCTATGTCGGAGAAAGAAGAAATTCAGACTTGCATACGAAACATGCAACCTGAGATCACTCTACATGTTGAGGCCGCCAATCCGATCTCCATGTCAAAGCTGATCTCTAAGCCGGTTCGCATAGAGTGCCTGTCACGCCACCATGGCGGGTCATGTCAGCAGTCTTCAAGCTGGAGAAACAATAGGGGCAATAGTAATTCTTGGACCAACAGACGGGGCAATCAGCAGAAAGGGGTAATCAACGCGGTCGTCACTATTAATGATCCGAAGAAGGCTGCCCATCAAACTTTTGACCTCTCCAAAGGGGTAAGCAGAGCAAAGACACAGGCAGCACCTCAGGGAGGCAAGGAGCATCAGTCATACAAACGGGTACCCCCCTTGCAAACCTTAATTGAAACAACTATTGGGATAGGCATAAGGATAAGATTTATCCTTTTGAAAATGAATGGGTTCCTGCATTACTCAGACAATTGCTGGACAAGAATATGATTGAGCTGCCTGAGATCAAGTTTCCTGATCAAGCTGGTCTTGATGTACATGCAAACTATTGTGCTTATCATCGGAGGATAAGTCACCCCACAGAGGAATACTACACACTCAAAGACATAATCGAAGTCAAATCCAGAAGGGTCCGATAAAGCTCGAAGAACTCAAGAAAACATTCGGGGCAGTTGACGCCTCCCACGTGATGACAATATAGGAGGAAGGCGAAGGCCCGCACTCTTGTAATGAGCTGCCATCAAATCTCCTTCACACTCTGCTCACCATGATGCTCCAACAAGGTCTTATCACACCAAGGCCGACGAGGCAGCCCAGATGCCTTGCTTAGGGAACTGAGAACCACTGGTGCCCGTACCATCAGATATGGGGCCACAAGTTGAGCGAATGCTATGAGTTCAAAGCCGTGGTTGCGAAGAAAGTGCAGAAAAGTAACATTGCATACGATGTGATAGAAGAGCACCCTCAAGACACTACTTCCATCCAGGACATCTCAGTACAGGTCCCCCGTGATGATACTTCTAATCTCTCTGAACCCTCGACTTCCCAGCCATGGAGAGTCTATCATGAGCAAAGCAGACTCAAGTCCTTAAAACGAGAGGCAATTCGTCAAGCTAGGGTTGCTCCCAAACCTAGCAAGACAAATCAAACACCTCCAAATGGAACCAGGAGGAGAGGTTTTCCAAGGGCCGCTCATCGGAAGAACAAGATTCCTCAACTTCTCAGGCCTCTTCCTCCATTGCTGACCTTACAGGACATCATCCCCGACGTGATCTTCCTTACTCCCACATCTCATTAGGAAGACATCCCTGAGCCATTTTTTACTCAGAGAACGTCCAACAAGGGTGATGACACTAAAAGCACCCCCAATGGTCTAAGAAGGGAAAAGACTCAAAAGATCCCCTGCACACGTCCAACTCTAGTGATGACGTAAAAAGCTGCCCAAATCCGTCTAATGAGGGAGATGAACTTAAAAGGTCCCTCACCTACTAACGCTTCTTCTTCTTCTGACCCTTCTTCTTCTTCTTCTTCTCCTTCCTCCTCTATATCTATTGCAAGTACAATCTGAGAGTGTCCAAACTTAGAGGCCCTTGATAGAGAACTCAAGTGAACCAATATAAGCAGGTCGCACCAGAAAGACTCTTGCCCAGGCAGTTGGATTCTTGACAGTCACTAACGTGCTGACAGCTCGAGCCAAGTTAGAGCCATCCTCTTCTACTGGGAGGCACAGGAAGTCAAAGCCAAATAAACCCCAGTGGCCTCCTAAGCCTGAATTTGAGCAGAGGTTGAGAAACAAGAGGATAGAGCTTCTATTCTCAAGAAGTCTGTCATATGGTGCAGATCTCGGAGACATCACCCAGCACAGGGAAAATGAACTTGAGATCGGGGAAAACATTATAGCCTCCACCTCAAAAGCCAAAGGTCTTGAATTTTCCTGGTCCACCACTCCTTCCTCGCCCAAATACCCTAGACAATCCACCCATCCTCAAATTCCCTGAGACACCTTTGGTCCCATACACCCAGCCACTCCTTTCTTTCTTAAATACCTCAGCCAATCCACGAATCCTCAAGTTACTGAAGACACCTCTAGTCCCGTACACCCAGTTACCTTAAAAGTCTCAACCTCAAACCTCCTCTCCACTACAACAAATCCCTAGCACCCAAACGTCCCAAGCCATACTGGTTGCATAACAAAGTCAACCAACAACCCAAAATAAACCTCCTCCACCTAAACCTGACCCTCAACCTACCATACTATCTAGACCCATGGTGGATACGGGGGAACATCGAGTAAGTCCTCATGAGGCACTGGATGTCTACACAATCACCGAGTTGCAACCATCCCAAGTACCTCAGGGCAAATTCTCTCAATCGGATACATTTGCCCTGCTCGAAGTTGATCCTTTCATTGGCAAACAAGATAAAGAAATTGGAGCCATGTTCCATAGCAAAGCCTAACTAGAAGAAGAAATGACAGAAGTATGGGTGTCCTCACTGAAGGTTAACGAGAAGCCCTCCGAAGCCAATGATGAGGGGTTGCAGGAGGCCCCAGAAGAATGGGAAGATGGTGGTCAAGCCAGAGCCGATGAACTTAACGAGATAAATCTAGGGGATGAAGCTAACCCCAAGCTTACTTTCATCTCTGCAAATATAACCCCAGAGGAGAAAGATAATTTTACTACCTTCTTGTGAGCAAATCGGGACATCTTTGCCTGGCATTACCATGAGATGCCTAGTTTAGATCCTCAAGTTGCAGTCCATCGTCTCAGCATTGATCCATCTGTCAAGCCAGTTAAGCAGAAATCAAGAAGGTTCAGACTTGATCTCGAAATGTAGAACGATGCTGAGATAAGCAAGCTCTGGCTATCTGGCTTCATTCGTGAAGTCAAGTACCCAAAGTGGCTGGCAAATATTGTACCAATCAAGAAGAAAAATGGCCAAATTAGGGTTTGCATTAACTTCTGCAACCTAAATGCCGCTTACCCAAAGGATGACTTCCCGTTGTCGTTTACAGAGATGCTCATTGACTCCACAGCCCACTGTCAGACCTTCACTTTTATGGATGGATACTCTAAATATAATCAGATACGGATGGAGCCAGAAGATGAGGAAGCCATTGCATTCTTAACTCCAAAAAGGGTCCTCTGCTAGACGATGACGCCTTTCGGGTTGAAGGATGTCGGTGCCACGTATTAGAGAGCAATGACGACCATATTTAAGGACATGATGCATAAGGAGGTGGAATATTATGTGGATGACTTGGTAGTGAAGTCCGAAAGGAAATAAGCTCATATGCAAGATCTTGAAAAGGTGTTCGAACGGTTATGCCTTCATCAGCTCAAGATGAACCTGCTGAAATGTTCGTTTGGCATGCGTTCAGGAAAGTTCTTGGGGTTCATTATTAAACACCGAGGGCTAGAAATTGAGCGAGTCAAGATCAAGGAAATCTAGGAAATACCACCACCAACTACATTGCAAGAGCGGCGGTCCCTCCAAGTCGAACCTCTCAGGTCATCTTGAACCTCTCAGGTCATTGTAAGCCTTTTACACACCTGCTAAAGAAGGATACCTCATTCATCTGAGACAAAGCATGTCAAGCAGCGCTCAATGAAATCAAGCAGCATTAACTCAATCCTTCAGTGTTCTCTACGCCGGTGTTGGAAAAACCTCTCATCCTGTATGTGACCACTCTTGACGAGTCACTTGGAGCACTATTTTCGCAGAACAATGAGGGAAAAGAGACCGCACTATATTATCTCTACCGCAGGATGCAAGGGGCTGAAAAGAATTATATGCTCATTGAAAAGATGTGCCTCGCGCTGATCTTCGTGGTATAGAAGCTCCACCACTATTTGCTCGGTCACGATCAAATTTCTTATGACACGCTCATACCTGTCAGGACGCCTTGCTAAATGGGCATATTGCTGATGAAATTTGACATTACATATATACCGCAAAAGGCTATCGAAGATCAAACCTTGGCCGATTTCCTGGCAACACATCCGGTCTCAGCAGAATCTCCTTTATCAAGTGATCGTCCTGATGAAGAGGTATTTTGTGCGGAACTTGCCCATGCGTGGAAGATGTATTTCGATGGGGCCTTCCAATCTGACCGAGGAGGCGCTGGAGTAGTGTTCCTGACTCCACGAGGGGGTATAATTCCTTTATCCTTCTCTCTCACTAAAGCTGACTCACATAATGAAGCCGAGTATCAGGCTCTCATAGTTGGATTGGAGATCGCCTTGGATCTACACTTAGAGCAACTCGATATCTACGGCGACTCTGAGTTGGTGATATGACAGCTCAAGGGGATCTATGATGTGAGAAAAGACACTCTTAAGCCCCATCATGAAACTGGAAAATCATATATGGCTCAATTTGACGATGGTCCTTAAGTCATATCCCCAGAAGGTTAAACTCGCAGGCTGATGCACTCGCAAAGCTCGGAGCTACCATTCAATTGTCCTCACCAAGACCCACACCCATTTGGGTGGCAGAGTGGAGACACATTGAATTGAGAACCGAAGTGGACACAGATGATGAGAGAATTCTCTTCCCTGAGTGCCCGCCTTATTCATTTGGGGCACTTCTATCAGCCAAAGAAGTTATTAAAGCCGAACAGGAGATGGCACAGAGTCAAGGAGCTGATGTTCAAAAACAACAACCAGAGTTGTTCGACCCGATATGTGCAGAAATTGCACAGGTGGAAGATTGGAGAGAGCCCATCATTAACTTTATAAAGCATGGTAGACTGCTTAAAGATCGTGCCGAGCGCAATAATGTGTGTCAAATGTCTACTAAGTACACCCTCCTTGAAGGAGATGCTCTCTTCAGACGGTCTTTTGACGGTATTCTTCTCAAATGTGTAGACGCACCAGAGGCAAATAAGGTGTTGGAGGAAGTACACTCAAGGATCTGCGGACTGCATCAATCCGGCCCTAAGCTCTATGAACGGATATGCAGATAGGGTATTATTGGTCGTCGATGACTGCTAATACCTTAAACTATGCTAAGAGGTGCCAGGTGTGCCAAATGCGTTCGAGCCTTATTCATCAGCCTCTAGAACCCCTACACCCTACAATAGCATCATGGCCTTTTTCACAATGGGGTATTAAGATTATAGGACCTATCGACCCTCCTTCTGCAATGGGTCATGTCTTTATTCTAGCACCAACAGACTACTTCTCCAAGTGGGCTGAAGCGATCCCCCTCAAGCAAGTTCCTAGGACTACGGTGGCCAACTTCATGCGAATCACATCATGTATCAATTTTCGGTGCCTGACCAGATTATATCTAACAACAGCCCTAAATTCAAAAGTCATCACATTGATCGCTTGGTCAACCAGTTTGGTTTCGAGTGGAAGTGCTCAACTATGTACCACCCTTTGGGAAAACAGCTTAGCTCAATGTTTTAAGGAAGTCAGTATCAAATTCGAAGAAGAACTAGCATGAGAAACTTCCTGAAGCGCTGTGGGCCTAGCGCACCACTACACAGAATGCCACCGACTCCAATCCTTATTCCCTGGTTTATGGGGGTGAAGCAGTCTTGCCCCTTGAGATTCAACTCCCCTCGTTGCATGTTGCCATACATCAAGGACTAACTGAAGATGAAAGAATCAAGCTTTGTTATCAAGATCTGGATTCACTTGAAGAAAAGAGGTTGAAAGCTTAATAGAACCTCGAACTCAATTAAGGCAGAATGAAGAGGGCCTTTGACAAGTCAGTCAAGGTCCACTCATTTGCTTGTGGGGACCTGGTTCTAGCCATCAAAAGGACAATCGTTATGCATGGGCAGCGCAAAGGAAGTTTGAACCGAAGTGGGAAGGCCCTTCATAGTCAATAAAGTCTCGCCAAATGGGGCCTATATATTGGCACAATCTGATGGAGAAGGCAATGCCCGCCATCAATGGGTGATACCCAAAGAAGTATTATCCCCGATATGCTCTCAAAAGATTCAATGTGCAATATAAAAAGAGTTAAGAACAAAAGAAAAGAAAAGGAAAAAGAAGCAAGACAGTTCAACAAAGTCTAACTCTTTTTATTGCATTAGAAGAAATTACAAGTTACAATCAAAACCCATTATCAAGGAGATTACAAATATATATTATCAAACATTGCTCTTGCATCTGAGGAAAAGAGAACAGTTGACCCCCAACGTTGCTCTTGCAACTGAGGAAAAGAGAACAGTTGACCCCCAATGCTACTCTTGCATCTGAGGAAAAGAGGACGGTTACAGGCCAAAAGCTAGCCTCTCTCGCATCATAGGAAGGCAGAATGGTTTTAGATCAAGTTTATTAAACATACAAAGTAGACCCTTCTGGCAAGGAACTGGCCTATGATGGAGAGCATGCTTTCTTCACAGCGAGTACCCTTCCACAAAACAACATGGAGTTCACAATTTCGCTGGAGGACTTGGCTTTCAACAGACTTCATAAGCCTGGCCTTACCATTGGTCACCACTCTTTGCCTACCCAAGTCATCGTCGTGCGTGATCATCGCCTCGCATGACTCAGCGTCGTGCATGATCACCGTCGCGAGTGACACAGCATTGTGCGCGATAATCACCACACACAACTCATCGCCATGCATGACCACAGTCGTGCATGACTTGTCGTCATCTATGAAAGGGTCGCCGAGTGGGCATGTGGGCATAGTTATCGCCGCTCATGACGAGCGTCATATGCACGACTATCGTCACATGCGTTCACCGGCAACGCTTCAGTTGTTGGCTACTATCCAGCTACCTTTGACTTTTGGGTTCCTTGTGCCTCTTCGGTTACCCGTGTCCCTTCAACTCCTTGTAACCCTTCAATTCATGTGACCCTTCGGTTGCCTGAGACCTTTCGTCTCCCCCGACTGTTACTATTCCTGTAACTCTTCAGTTCCCTAATGGGAAACTCCTCTCGCTAGCCAGGAAACCCCTTTATCTTGCCTGAGAAACTTCCCCACTCGTCGAAAACCAACTGATGGACCTTTCCCCTTCTTCCAAACCACTAGAAAACCATTAAAAGCCGGAGGCGGGCCACTACTACACCTTCAGTCCCTATTCTAGTACCCCAAAACCCTTGTCGAAACTTCTATGGCTTTGACACCGGTGAGGAGATGCCTGCGAATGCCTCTGTGAATCACTGTGTAAACCATATCGGTGCTCTCTCTTCTTAGCCGGAACTTTCTCTTTCTCGCTGGAGTTCTCACCAGCAGACCCCCGTAAAAATCCCTTCAAGTGCCCTACGTTCTTGTCAGAGTTCTTGCCAGGAAGTCTCTCTCTCTCTCACTATTAAAAACTTTCTAAATGTTTTACCTTCGGTAAAACAGTGAAAAGGAGTTTTACCCCCTTATATAGCTGATGATTCCCTGGAGTACTCCTCACAAACTGAAAATGACGGTCAGGTCCCTGAAGGCTAAATGGTGATGGGCCAGATCGAGTCGGGCTCAGGCCTAAAGCCTGAAAAGAGGGTTACCTCTGCCCATGTAATGCCGAGCACCAAGCGTCAAGAGGATCAAGGTCGGGTCGGACTCCGACCCAAGGCCCAAACTTAGACTAACGCCGCCTGTGACTAACGCCGCGTGCCTGTGACCAATGTCGTGCACGACTATCGCCGCCTGTCACTAATGTCACGTGTGAAAGTCACTGGCTAAGGCCGTGAGCGACCAATGCCTTTTGTGATGACTACACATCGACACGCATGTTACTGTTGCTCATGCTAACGTCGCGTGTTACTGCTGCCCATGCTAGCACCGCACATGTTATTGCCGCCCATGTTAGCGCCGTGCGTGTCCAAGCCTGACCACTACTATGAATATTTTGCCACTATCCCTAGTGAGGTTACCCCTATGCCCTTGCCTGCCATCCCCATCAAAGCTACAAGCATGCCACATCCCTACACCCCTATGGTCACACTCGCCTCCTAATCACTAGTGAAGTTTGCTTTCGTTTACCATCCCTCGTCGGGCTACCATCTCTTTCTAAGCCTTTTTCTTGTGTATGGCCTTAACCATTTTATCCTCAGGAAGTCGGATTGCCATTCACGAACCTATTCCCCATGGAGCTCCACGTACATGGCGACCCACACAGTGCTCTAGATGTATGACCCAAAACTGCATAGTCCAAACTATACGACCTTAAACTGCATGGTCCTAGCTGCATGACTTTAAACTGCATAGCCATGGTCCAAACTACACGACCCTAAACTATAACGAAGGTCTAGTCACATGACCTTAAATTGTATGGTCCTAGCTGCATGACTTTAAACTTCATTGCCATGGTCCAAGCTATATGACCTTAAAATTGTAGTGCACGTCCTGACCGCATGACGTTAAACTGCTTTGCACAAGTTCAGGAGGCATGACCTTCAACTCTCCCCCACACATAAGCACACACCCCTTCTGTGCATTCTATTTTCATAAATCCCCAATGCATCCATTTCCCTCATTATCATCCATCATTCCCTAGTGAGTCTCACCCACGCTCACAAAAAAAAGGCAAGCCATCTCGCTATCCATACTCGCTGTCAGCTAGTGGGTCACCACTATCCATGCTCCATACGAACACCATTCATCTTTCATAGACAACCTCATGCCATCTCCCCAAAGTGAGACAAACCACCACCATGCTCACCCCGTGGCCTCCACAAACTGTCATCCATTTTCACCACGGTCCAGTTGTATGACCTTAAACTATAGTACACGTCCTGGCTGCATGATGTTAAAGGGCTTCGCACATATCCTGGAGGCATGACCCTAAACAAGCTCTCACAAAAAAAAAATGGGCATGGTCACATAACCATGAGTAAGAGAGTTTCGTGAAAATAAAAACCCGGGCACAGTGAAAACTCAAAAGGGTGCCGAGAGTAAAAATGAAAGGGTGGACATGGCTGTAAGGTCATGGGTAAAAGAGCCCCGAACAAAATGAGGTAGGTGAAAACCATCTCTATGAGGCCACTTCCCAAGTCCAAGCGAAAATCCGCAAAAAGGCGCTTGGACCAGCAGAGCAGGTTGATGCAATGCTAGCCTCCAGAAGAGCCCTCATCAACAAAAATATCGTTCAACAGGGTGAGCAGACTTAAAAAGCATCCCTCAATATCCCTCTTCGGTGATGGGTGAACACATAGCCCAGTCGCCATTCCTTCTTCATTGCTGGGTGAACACGTAGCACAGTCGACATCCTTCTTCATTACTGAGTGAAAACGTAGCCCAATCAACATCCGATGCTTGGTGAACATGTAGCCTACTCATCATCACAAACAGTCCACGTAGGGGTGAGGACTTTGATAGGATCCCCTAAACAAACAAAACAGTCCACGCGGGAGTGAGGACTTCGATAGGATCCCCTAAACAAACAAAATAGTCCACGTGAGGGTGAGGACTTTGATAAGATCCCACAAAAATTTCTCTTTTCTTCTCTATATATATTTCTATTCATCTCTCTTTATCTATTTCTCTCTCTATTCTTCTATCTTTCTTCTCTATCTCTCTTTCTATTCATCTATCTTTCTCTATTTCTCTCTCTATTCTTCTATCACTCTTCTTCTCTATCTCTCTCCTTATATTCATCTCTCTTTCTCTGTTTCTCTCTATTCTTTTATCTCTCTTCTTCTCTATATCTCTTTCTATTCATTGTTTGAAGACATTTTTCAAAGCCTTGGGTCCCCGATGCGGAATAAAAGAGAAGCCGGTCAATAAAGCCCTGACTTTACAGTGGAATTTTTGATAGTCTCAAATTGCTCTAGAATGGGTGAGAATGTTCTTAAGGACTTCAAAAGACCACCTACCAAATTTTGTCGCAATCAAACATGTATAAGGCAATGCAAATAAAGAAATAATTTCAAAAAAATCAGCCTTTAGCATCTTGAAACGGACCTTATAACTAAAACCCTATTTTCAGAGCGTCAAATGGTTGTGGGACTACCGCCATTGCATCCGTCACGATTAAAAACCCTTCGGGGTCAGGTTTTGGTTTAAACAGATGTTCCAAGATAAAGTTATGGATAAACACTAAAAAAAGTGAGGCCACACGCTATTCCCTTGCGCCTTCCCTGCACCAATCTCCATTAAAGGAGATTGGTTTTCACAGTCACGAATAGCAATTTTGAAGACCCGTATCTCCCACGTTTCGAGTCAGATCGTGCTCAAATTTTGTGAGCTAGTTCGTCTCGTCAAGACGAACGTATTAATAAGTGGCACATCCCATGACAATGTTCAAGCAAGGAGAAAAGGTAGAGAGAAGATGATGATTCGTGATCAAGGTTACAAGAAAATCAGCAGTAGCACGACCCACTCGAGCGGCCATATCACCGCGCACATATACTCAATCGATACGAAACCAATTGCATCATGTGTATAAGGTCCAGGGTTATGTCTGGTCCAAATCTCGTGCATGATGAACGGTTAGATATGGCATATGAAGATAATGAAGTTGCTATAGAATTTTGGCCGTTGAAATCCAAGTTCTAACCAAAAACACAAACTTGCGTAATCTTAATTTTGGCACGAAATCGAGCTATGTTTGTTGCAACGCGATCATGACGGCATGCTCAATGTAGTTCATCGAAGAAACCAAGAAAATACATCAAGAAACAAGCGCACTATCGATCCGAAGTTTCCAAGATTCGTGCAAATTTTAAGTCGCGTGATCATGGCTTAAAAATAGATCCGTGATTCGAAGTTGGTACCAAATTGATCATCATGTCAAGACTAACAAGAAAGCGATCATCTTTCGGCCAAAAAAATGCCAGAGCAACCTCGAATCGGCCTAGAAAAATCGAGCAAGTTCCATGGTTGCAACAGGGACTATTCTGAAATTTTGTGTATTGATGGGCAAGGCAAAAATCGTCATTTTACCCCCATTTTTAGATTTTTTTTTTAATTCAAATAAATTTTCATTACCATCAATTAGGTTTAATTTTGATCAACTCACCCATGTTTGGGCCCAAGTCTATATAAACCATGATGTACTTCATTGTAAAGGACCTTCAACATTCAATATTAATCAATAAAGTTCAGAGTTAAGTTTTGAGATTGAGGGCTACATCCAGGAGAGAGAGAGAGAGAGAGAGAGAGAGAGAGAAGAAATCTCGGTACCCTCGGTAGAAATAACTTCTCTC
>NW_006495648.1:193722-215688 GCF_000471905.2 Amborella trichopoda | reverse complement strand
CTCTCTCTCTCTCTCTCTCTCTCTCTCTCTCTCTCTCTCTCTCTCTCTCTCTCTCTCTCTCTCTCTCTCTCTCTCTCTCTCTCTCTCTCTCTCTCTTCTTTCTTCTCTCTTATCTCTCTTTCATCTCTCTTATTTCTCTTCTTTCTTCTCTCTTCTCTCTCTTCTTTCTTCTTTTTTCTCTCTCTTTTCCTTCTTCCTCTCTTATTTAACTAAGGGATGGGTTAAGCCTAGCACTATCATGGTAGTCTCGTCGTCAAGTAATATTGTCGACGTGCCGGTCTGAGTTACCGTGCTCGTCTTGCTGCCACAACAGACTATCATGTTAGGTTAGTTGGCGTTGGTTTTGTCGTCAAGTAGTATTGTCAACGTGCCGGTCAGAGTTACCGTGCCTGTCTTTCTACCACACAAAATCAGTCGCTGTACTGGTCTAAGCCCATGTGTCAGGTTAACCACTTGGTCAAACTCCTCTTTCTTTTCTTCTCTTTCCTCTATTTTATTCCTTTTTCTCCACCCCAACCTCCATCCTCTTATTCTTCCGTTTCTTCTTTTGAATGTGCACCTCATATGCATTCACCCAAAGACAAGGTGAGGTCTCTTGGCCCACTTGTCTTGTAAATTAACCATGTGTGTATGATTGCAGAAACATGAAAGTACAGGCCAAGGGAGGCGATTTTGAACCAGTTGTAGAACTAGGGAGCTTTCCGTCGTGATCTAAGAAGGCGCCCATGCGAGTCAGCTCGAATAAGTCATGAACCAAGGTGAGGTGTGTCCCACCTCACATCAAATTCTTCTCTCATCAATTGGTGTACCTGCCTTTGTTTCTTAACAAGGTTCTCGAGAGAGCAGTCTCAAGTCTCGGGTTCCCTTTGAAACCTGAGACACATGCCACCAGGTGATCCCCGACCCGGTGGCGAGATTGAGGCATCTAACCATTCATCTCTCTTTCTCTATTTCTCTCTCTATTCTTTAATCTCTCTTTTTCTCTATTTCTCTATCACTTTCTCTATTCCTCTTCCTCTTTCTCTATTACTTTCTCTCTCTATTCTTCTATCTCTCTTCTCTATCTCTCTTTCTATTCATCTGTCTTTCTCTATTCTTCAATCTCTCTATCTCTCTTTCTATTCATCTCTCTTTCTCCCTTCCTCTCGATTCTTATGTCTCTCTCTATCTCTCTATTTCTCTTTCTCTATCACCTATCTTTATTTATCTTCTTCTCTTCTCTTCTTTTGACATGCACGATAGTGGCAGCACCGTGCGTGCACACCTCTCTTCTGCTCTTCTTCTCTCCTTTTTATCTCTCTTTTTCTCTTCTTCATCTCTTTCTCTCTCTTCTCTCTCCTAACATGCACGATAGTGGCAGCGCCGTGCATGCCTCTCTTTCTCTCTCCTTTCTATCTCTCTCTTTTCTTCTCCTTCATCTCTTTTTCCCTTCTTCAGTGCTGGCTGACCACGTAGCCCAATCATTCTCTTCTTCTCTTCTTCTCTCACCCGACATGCACAATAGTGGCAGCACCGTGCATGCCTCTTTTTCTCTCTTTCTCTTTTCATATATTTCTCTCTTTTCTTCTCTTTCATCTGGGTGAACACATAGCCTAGTCGACATCCCTTCTTCGGCACCAGGTGACCACGTAGCCCAGTCATCATCACAAAGCCGCCACACGTACCATCCGACAGGGTGAGGACTTAAAATACTAATCCCTCCACATCACAAACAGTCCACGCGAGAGTGAGGACTTTGACCCAAAGTCTCTACGGATAAACCTGCGATAAATGCATCCAAACATATGAGCATCCAAGTTACAGCATTGCGTGGATATCTCCTCGGCATTCATGTCATCCTGTGGCTAGGAAGAAAAAAGTAATAAAACCGAAGAAAATTTTTCAAATGTTGTCCTTCTCGCTTCTCTCGAATCTCGAGAAGGACAACATTCGATGGGGCAAGCTGCTTTGACATTTTTCAGCACCTTAAGTCCCCGATCAGAATAAAAGAGAAGTTGGTCAATAATGCCTTGACTTACAGTGGAATTTTCAATAGTCTCAGAGAATGTGTGAGAATGTTTCTAAGGACTTCAAAAGGCCACCTACCAAGTTTTATCGCAATCTAACATGTCTAAGGCAGTGTAGACAAAGAAACAGTTTCAGAAAAATTAACCTCTAGCACCTTGAAACGGACTTTGTAATTGGAACCCTATTTTCACAATGTTAAACAGCTGTGGAACCACTGTCATTGGATCTGACATGGTAAAAAAACCCCTAGGGGACAAGTTTCAACTTAAACAGATGTTCCAGGACAAAGTTATGGGTAAAAGACTAAAAAATGAATTATTCCCGTGCCCCCTCCCTGCACCAATCTCCATTTAAGGAGACCTGTTTTTACAGTCACGACCAGCAACTTTGAAGACCTATATCTCCCTCGTTTCGAGTCAGATCGCCTCAAATTTTACGAGGGTGTTCGTCTCATCAAGACGAGTGTTGTGATATGTGGCACGTCCCATGATGATGTCCGAGCAGGGAGAAAAGCTAGAGAGGAGATGACAATTCATGATCAAGGTTGCAGGAAAATCAACAGTAGCATGACCCACTCAAGTGGCTATATCATGGCCCTCGCGTACCCAATCGATGCGAAATCAGTTGCATTGTAAGGTCTAGGGGATCCAAACCCTGCGCATGATGAAGAGTTAGATATGGCGTACGAAGATGTTAAAGTTGCTGCAGAATTCCAGCCGTCGAAATCCAAGTTTCGACCAAAAACCAAAAATTGTGAAATCTTCATTTGAGCATGAAATCCAGCTGCGTTTGTTGCAAAGCGATTGTAAGGCATGCTCAGTACAGTTCAGCGAAGAAATCAATAAAATACATCAAGAAACGAAAGCACTATATATCCAAAGTTTCCAAGATGCGTACAAATTTCAAGTCGCATGATCGTGGCCTAAAAACATGAACCGTGATTAAAAATTAGTATCAAATTGATTGTCATGCCGAGCCCAACAAGAAAGCGATCATCTTTTTGTCAACCAAGCATCACAGGAACTCCAAACCGGCCTAGGAAAATTGAACACTTTCATGGTTGTAACATGGACTATTTTGGAATTTTGTGTATTGATGGGCAGGGGCAAAATCATCATTTTGCCCTCATTTTTAGATTTTTCTTTAATTCAAATAAATTGTAATTATTATGAATTAGGTTAGATTTTGGGCATCCACCCATATTTGGGCCCAAGTCTATATAAACCATGTCTCATTGTAAAGGACCTTTGATCAGATCAATAAAATTCAGAGTTAAGCTTTAAGATTGTGGGCCACGTCTAGGACAGAGAAAGAGCAGAGAGAGAAGAAAAGTCGGGTACCCCTCTGTGAAGGTAACCTTATCTCCTCCTCTCTTCTCTCTCATCTTATTTCTTTCCCTCTCCTCTTCTTTCTCTGTCTTGCTCTTTCTTTCTCTCTCTTCCTCTTTCTTTCTCTCTCCTCTTCCTTCTTTCTCTCTCCTTTTTTGTCTTTCTCTCTCTTCATTTTTTTGCCTCTCTCTTCTCTCTCAACATGCACGGCGATAGGCACCGCCATGCATGCCTCTCTCTTTCCCTTCTTTCCTCTTTTATATCTGCCCTCTTTCCTCTTTCATCCCCTCTCTTTCTTAACTCTTTCTCTCTTTCCTAACCTTCTCTTTCTTTCTCTCTCTGTTGTGCTCTTCTTCTTTCTTTTTCTCTCTTCCTCCTCTCTCTTTTTTATCTTTCCTTTTCTCTCTCTATTCTTTCATTTCTCTCTCCTTTTTGATCATGCACGGCGACGCTTATCGCCGAGCATGACATCTTCCTTCTTTTCCTATCTCTTGGAACATGCATAGTGAGCCGAGCCTTAACCCGAGTGGCGGGCCGGGTCTCTCATTGAGTTCTTCTTTCCCTTATTCTCTAACAAAGACATTGAACCGGGCCCTTTCCTAAGTGGTAGGTTGGGTTATGTCTAAGTCCCTTTTGACACGCACAACGATGCCTATTGTTGTGCGGGTCTCCTCCTTTCTCTCTCTTATATCTCTCCCCCTTATCATGGACGGTAAAACTTATCGTTGTTCATGTTCTCTCTTACATTCTCCCTCTTCTCATGGACAGTAGAACCTATCACCGTTCATATTCTCTCTTACACTCTCTCCCCTCTTATAGACGGCATAACCTTACACTATCTCTCCTCTCATGAACAGTGGAACCCTTTCGTCGTCCATGTTCTTTTTCCCCCTTCATTCTTTCTCTCTCTCGTGTCTCTCTGCTTCTTGTCATGGACCGTGGAACCTATCGTCGTCCATGTTCTCTCTTTTCTCTCTCTTTTGTCATGGACGGCGGACCCTATCGTTGTCCATGTTTCTTTCACTTTTCTTTCTCCTATGTCATGGGCGACGAAACCCCATCAACGTTTATGTTCTCTATTTTATCTCTCCTTTGTCATGGATAGTGGAACCTTATCGATGTCCATGTTTCTTTCTCTTTTCTTCCTCCTATGTCATGGATGGCGTAGTCTCATCGATGTCTATGCTTCTTTCTTTCTCTCTCCTCGGTCATGGACAGTTGAACCTTATTGTCGTCCATGTTTCTTTCTTTTTCCTTTCTCATCTGTCATGGACGGTAGAACCCATCACCGTCCATGTTTCGTTCCCCTTCTCTCTCTTCTTTCTTCTCTCTTCTGTCTCTTCTTTCTCCTTTCTTCTCTCTCTTCTCTCTTCTCTCTTTCTCTCTTTCTCTCTCTTCTCTCTTCTTTCTCTTTTCTTCTCTCTCTTATTTCTTCTCTCTCTTATTTCTTCTCTCTTGTTCCTCGTTTCTTCTCTCTCTTATTTCTTCTCTCTCTTATTTCTTATCTCTTCTCCCTCTTCTTCTTTTCTCTTCTCCCCTTCTTTCTCCTCTCTTCTCTCTCTTCTTTCTTCTCTCTTCTCTCTCGTCTTTTCTTCTATCTTCTCTCTCTTCTTTTCTCTCTCTGCTCCCTCTTCTTTCTTTTCTCTTCTCCCTCTTCTTTTCTCCCTTTCTTCTTATCTTCCTTCTCTTCTTTCTTCCATCTTCTCTTTTCTTTCTTCTTTTTTCTCTCTTGTCTCTCTTCTTTCTTCTCTCTTCTCTTCTTCTTCTCTTCTTCTCTTCTTCTTCTTCTCTCTTCTCTATCCTCTATTATTATTTTTTTTTTCTCCATTCTTCACCCCAATCTCTATCCTTCTATTCTTCCATTTCTTGAATGTGCACATCTGTGTGCATTCGCCCAAAGACAATGTGGAGTCCCTCGGCCCACTTGTCATGTAAATTAACCATATATGTGTGATTGTAGAAACAGGAGAGTATATGTCAAGGGAGGCGATTTCAAATCAGTTGTAGGACTGGGGGGCTTTCCGTCGTGATCTAATAGGGCGATTTCAATCCAGTTGTAGGACTGACAGGTTTTCCGTCGTGATCTAAGAGGGCACCCACACAAGTCAACCTGAGTGAGTCATAGACCCAGGTGAGGTGTGTCCCACCTCACACAAAATTCCTCTCTCATCGATTGGTGTACCTGCCCTTGTTTCTTAACAAGGTTCTTGAGAGAGCGGTCTCAAGTCTTGGGTTTTCTTTAAAACCCGAGACACGTGCCACCTGGTCATCTCGACCGGGGGGCAAGATCAAGGTATTTAACTAGCATGATTAAGATGGGCCAGGGGTAGTTTCTCTCTCTTATAAGTTTTCTCTCTCCTCGACGTGGGATCTAAGGTTAGAAGCAAAAAACAAGTGAAAACAAACTTAATGCCTCTATTTAGTTGATGAATGATCCGATCCTTTTACAATTGACCTAGGCTTGTATTTATAGACGATCCACAAAATAGGGATGGATGCTCAAAACTAAACCTACTTACAATTAAAAGAAATTATAATAAAATCTCGAATTAAAAAATAATGACCAAAATACCCCTTAAACCTTTTGTGCTAATGACAAGACCATCTCTCTTTGAGGGGCCTCTCTCCATTGCCAGATCTTGGAAGCGTTTCTAGACAATTGTGGCTGTGCTTCAGACGATCCATCATTGTTGTCTTGATGCTTGCTTTATTTTGAAGAGTTTGACGTATTTTGATCGTCTTGAGACATACTCTTTCCCGAGAAGTAGAAATCTGGCTAGATCATGAACTTTGGCTATTATTATAGTGCGATCCGTGGTTGTTCCAAGTCTTTATTTTGATTGCAAATTAAAGAGGAGACTTCCACAGTTGTCTTGCACTAATTTTTGTCTGTTTTGGTCCTTGCTTGAAGTACTTTCTGATTTTGGGAGATCACTGAAAAAAGGGATTCCGGCAAATGGGCGATCTTGCTTTCTTCAACCTTGGAATCTGCATTTTATCCGACCTTGATTGAGTGTAAAAGCTATACCATCTTACAACCCTTCGTGATATGTTCTCATCAATCATGTCTTTGTGATGATCCAATGTACAGATCTTGAGTTATGCTTCACAAAGTCTGAGATGTCTTTTCTTCAAAAACTCTTATTTCCATGGTTTTGGGCTCTTCTTCTTTCTAAAAAAACTTTAGCTCTAGGTCACATCACGATGCATGCCAAATGTCAAAATGACCGAGTTGTTGAGACCTAGCTTGTGTCAAAATTTGAGCTTGTTCTGATTTCAATCGAGCAATCTATGGGTGTTTTTGTAAAACGATCTCAAGATGTGAATGCAGTGGTTAGGTGCCTCGATCTCGCTCTCCAGGTCGGGATGACTTGGTGGCAGGGTCACGGGTTCACGATGAGCCCGGGACTGAAGATTGCTCTCTCAGGAACCACGTATAGAGGATGCAGGTAGGGTACCAACCGATGAGAGAGGAATTTGGGTCGTGAAGCAGGACTTACCTCACGTGGGTCTATGATACACTCGGGTTGCTCGCATGGGCACCCTGTTAGATCACGTGAAATGTCCCCCAGGCCTAAGGCCGGTTCGACTTCAACTCCTTTGACTCATTTTTCTACGTTCCTGCACACATACATACACACACGTATGATGTCCAAACAAGCAGATGGGTCTGTGGACCCTGACTTGTAGTTATATGAGTATAATAATAAAATAAAACAAAAATAAAATGAAATAAAACCAAGTGCGATGAAAGAAAGGAAATAAAATAAAATAAAGGGAGGAAATGAAATAAAATAAAGGGAAATGAGAGGAGTGAGATAAATAAAAAGAAATGAAATGAAAGAAAATATCATGAAAGGGGGTAAGATAAAAATAAAATGAAAGGGATGTAAAATGGAAGAAAATAGAAATGAAATAAAATAAAGTAGAGTAATAAAATAAAATAAAATAAAAGAGGTAACATGAAATAAAGGAATAGAATAAAGTGAAGTAAAATAAAATAAGAGGAAGGAGGTAACATAAAAATGAAGTAATAGAGAATAAAGTGAGATAAAATAAAGTGGGAGAGGTAATAAAATAAAAATGGAATAAGGTGGAATAAAATAAAACAAAAGAAGGGGAAAAGGGATAAGGAGAAAAGGACAAAGTGGTGGCCATGTAAGAGAATGAGGTAAGAGGAGGGTTAGACGAAGAACGAAAGGGAGAGGGAAAAACAAAACGAAATGGGGCGAAAGGAAACAAAAACAAGGAACGAAAGGAAGAAATGGGGGGCGACAGGGAGAGCGGAGACAAGGGCGACATGTGGTGGCGGAGATGGCTCGCGAGGTGGAGAGACATGGATGGGCAGCAAGAGGTGGCAGAGATGGCTCGCGAGTGGATGAGAGGGTGTAGCAACAAGAGGTGACGGAGATGGCTTGTGAGTGGATGAGAGGGTGCTATGGCTGACGCTGCCGCTTGGTTCTGATGCAGAGTAGAAGAAAAAGGGGCACAAGAGGGGGAGACGATTGGCTCTTGGTTTTGGGCGCAGGAAGAAGGAAGAGAGATGGGCGAGAAAGGGAGGAAGGGGGGTAGCTGTCGTCTAGTGCGTTGGGACAGAAGATGGGAGAGATAGGGAAAAGGGGAGTCCTAGTAGCAGGTGCCGGCAGGAAGGAGGTCAAAGGTGGCAAGTGAGGTTGCTGCCTGGTGTGGGTTGTGGACTGCAGGGAGAAGATCGTGGGCAGCAGCTTAGACGTGAGGGAGCACGGCAGGAAGTGGGGTGACATGGAGAGAGAGGAAGAGAGATGGGAAGAGGAAGTGAGGTTGGGATGGCAGCTAAGCCCGCCGTCCTAGAGGGGAGAGAGAAAATGAGAGAAAGAGAGAGAAGAGAGAGAAAGAGAAGAGAAATATGGATGGTAGCTTATGTTGTCGTCCAGGAGAGTGAAGAGAGAGAAAGAGAGAGAAGGAAAAGAGAGAAAAAAGAGAAAAAGAAGAGAGAGAAAAAAGAGAAAGAATGGGAAGAGGAGAGAGAAAGAGGGTGAAGGTTAGCTTGGCTTTTGCTAATCCTTCCAAAAGGGAGAACAGAAAGAGAGAAGAGAGAGAAAGAGAAGAGGAGAGAGAAAAAGAAGAGGAGAGAGAAAGAAAAGAGGAGAGAAAAAGAAAGAAGAGGAGAGAGAAAGAGAAAGAAGAAGAGAGAAAGAGAAAAAAGAGGAGAGAGAAAGAGAAATAAGAAGAGAGAGAAGATGAGAGAGAAATAGAAAGAAGAGAGAAGATGAGAGAGAAAGAGAAAGAAGAGAGAGAAGAGAGAAGAGGAGAGAGAAAGAGAGGAGGAGAGAGAAGATTACCTCAATAGGGCCTAAGGGTACAAGTCCAAGTTTTCTCTCTTCTCTCTTTCTCTCTCCAAGGGAAGCAAAACGTGACCCAAAACTTGAAGATCAAAATTTTTCAATTGATCCCGGGTCCTTTACATGAGTTCATCACGTGTACATATAGAATTTCAATCCAAACATGGGTGGATGCTCAATTTTTTACCTAATTGTTGAAAAATGATATTTAAAAGAATTAACTAAAAATAAGAAAATAAGGGCAACATGATGATTTTGTCCCTTGCCCACAATTCTCGAAATTCCAATTCAATCCCTGTCATGGCCATGTAACTCTTACAATCTTTTGTGGTTCGTTCGGGGTCTTTCCGGCCTATGTCCGGGCAAAAGATTATTTCTTTCTTGATCGGCTCAGGGAGAGTCATTTTAATACCCATTTCGAGCCTTGGATCAGGCTTTTGGGCCACGATCTTGAGATGTGAAAATCATGAGAAACGTTCAATTGTTTGTTCAAGATCACGCTCATTGCTCATTGTTTTTCCATGATTTCTTCGTTGTATTTAACGAGTATGCCGTCATTTGGCAACGAACGTGGCTTGATTTGGTGCTCGAACAACCGTTTTCCAAATTAGGTATTTTGGCCGGAATTTGGTTTTCGGTGGCTGGAAAGTGTAGAAATTTTATCCTTGTCGTGTGGCAAATCTGAACATCCATCACATGCAAGATTCGGCTCATGTGAAGCCCTTGACATTGTGGTCGCAATGGGACTAGTTACAAGTCGATCCAACGCGCGAGCGTCGTGATGTGGTCGCTCGATCAAGGCATGCACTAGCTGAAAATTCTGCAACCTTGCCCTGAATCGCAATCTTATCTCTAGGTTTTCTCTTGGCTCAGGCTGCATCAGCAAGTGTGCCACATATCAAATTGATCGAGTCAACGAGACGAATATGCTCCCAAAATTTAGGCTCATTCGGACCTAAGATGAAGGAGATACGATTGTTCAAAGTTGAGCCCAAAATCAAAAAACTCAGTTTCCATTAGTGGAAACCGGTTTACTGAGGGTACACCGTAATAGTGTGTGACCTATCTGTTTTGGGTAATTGGTTATAACTTGATCCAAAAACATTCGATCAAGCCAAAACTTGGCCCCTGAGTGTGAGAGAGATGGGGGATGGCCTTGTGGTCACCACAGACACCGTCAGTGGCATAGAGAGGGAGGTAAGGGGTGGCCTTCTGGCCACCCTTGCAGCTTTGACCGGTGGCTAAGCGCCAGTGGCAAGGTGAGTGCTTGTGGGAGTAGCCTTTGGGCCACCCATGCAAATGGCACCAGTGGACAGACTGTCGGTATGACCAACAAGTGAGGAGTAAGGAACCCTAGAGTCCTTTCTCAACCCAAGTGGCATATGAGCCCCGATGCGGGTGGTCGAACCACCACACAAGAGAAAGGTAGGAGCAATAGGTGAGCATAAGAGTACAAAGACTCCATGACTATAGTGTGTGCTCGATGAGCGGAGTGATTTTGCGAATAAGAGGACGGGTGGGGCATCCTACTGGAGTCGTCAGTTGGTTGGCCCTAGATTTTCTTAAAACCACGATCCTTCTCTTTTTTTAAAAAAAAAAGAGAGAGAGATGTGTTTTGTGCCCCTTAGGGTGAGTGCGTGTATGCGCACACGAGTGACTGTGGTATGTGTGCCCACTAGGATAAGAGTGGGCAGTGCGATGAGCGGTTCGAACCAATAAAAGAAAAGAACAAGGTAAGACTTACCTCGTGAGGAGGGGTCTGATGCACCCTGCTAGGTTGCCCTCTTAGATTCCAACGCTCTGGAGCGCTCGCGAAAAGCCCCCCGACAGTTAGTCGGCAAGATCTGGAATCAACCTCTTCGTAATCCTCAGCTTGGTGCTCCCTCATGAGCTATTATTACTCATATGGTCTTGGTCATATAAACCATTAGGCTTGTCTCTTTGGCTTGGAAAAGTTTTGGATGTAAGGCTTAGTTGGGTGTGAAGTACACTAAGCTACGTTGGGTTGTGTTGAAGAAGGTGGCTAGACTAAGGAGACTAGACAACTAGACTATGAGGGCTAGGCATTCTAGGCTAGGTGGGTTACATGTGCTACACGAGGTTGGCTAAGTGTGCTTGGCTAAGTGGGCTAGGTAGGACATGCTAAGTAGGCTAGGTAGGCTAGGGTAGGCTAGGTGTGCTAGGTTAAGTAGGCTAGGTAGGCTAAGGGATGAGATGACCACTCAAAAATATGGCGGCCCTTTGACATCACCTCCCCTAGGAGGCAATACCGACAGCAATGGGAAAAGGTACTGCTCTTATGGCTTAAGTACCCCGGAAGATCTTGAGGTTGCGACACTAATAGGTCAATTTCGACTAGAGTACACCTCACGATGCTTCCTAAAGAGTGGTTTAGGTAAGGGAGTATGGGTAGGTATGGAGTATATAATAAGTATGGAGTATGTATAGAGGTGGAGTATGGGTAGGTATGCAGTTTGGTAGGTATGGAGTATGGATGGGTATGGAGTATGAATAAGTATGGAGTATGGAGGATTATGGGATATGGACTAGGATGGGAGTGTGGTCTAACTAGAGAATATGGTAGGAGAGGGGTATTATCCCTTTGGCACAAAGTTTTCTCTCTCATCTCTCAAGGGTAATGGATTTTTAAGAAAGCACAATGCAAACTACACAATGGATTTTCAAGAGACAATAATGGGGGATTTCTGGCAGCATTTGCCAAACACTTTAGATTTGCGTCCAATAATTATACAGAATTTCAGGCTCTAGAGGAAGGTACTATCTTAAGTGTGCAAATGGGTTGTTCCTAATACAGATAGAAAGTGATTCATCTCTATTAGTAAATGTTATTCATAATCGATGCAGTGCCCCATGGAGATTACAGATGTTAGTTGACAATTGCAGTGCAAGGCTCTTGCCCCATAGGTGGTATATTGCCTATGTCTTTTGCGAGGCGAACATGGTAGCTGATGCTCTTGCTAAGAGAGCATCGGTTTATTCAGGGGCCACGATTCAAACGTTCTTTCTCTTCATTACATGTTTTGGCGCAACTGCCCTATTATACGGTTGTAAAATAATGTGCTCTTCATTTTCTATTAATGAAAAAATCAAACAGAGGGCCTTCTACCCCCACTGACTTACCCAAAAAAAAGGGGGGAAGTTTTGAAATGTGGGGGAGAGAGGAAGAGAAATTTTAGGAAAGTTAATTTATTACGAAAGAGAAAGAGTGGAGGTACGTGAGAATATTAGTAAGGAAAGAGGAGAGAGAGAAAATCGTGGGGGGTTATTAGGAGAGAGAAAATATGAGAGAAATTTTACGAAAGTTGATTTATTAGGAGAGAAAGTAGGTACATGAGAATGTTGGTAAAGAAAAAATAGAGAGAAAAGAGAGGGAAAATTGTAGTATTACATTAGGATATATTTTATAATAATTCAATAATTATTATTGAAAATTATAATAAAACTAAATTATTTTTGTTACTATTAGTATTTATAAATAAATAGTTACCATTGTAGTATTAAATATATTTATTACCATGAGATTATTATTTCCTAAAAAATACACTATACTTGTATGATTCATATATCAAAAAATAAATTGCTGCAATTAAACAATGAGTATCGCATAAAAAATGAAAATTCACTTATGCAAAGATGATGATGTAACATTTACTCACCTTCATGAAATTTTGCATGTGTCCAGGCATGGCAACTAATAAATTTTATTAGGGTGTATTTTATCATCTATGTAAGCACCTTGCATAACTGCATTGCACATATAAAAGTATAACTGATAAGTAATTAAAATTATTTAGTCTTACATTAAATACTACACACACTTCTAAGTAAAAATAATATTGAACAACTCTAATATCCAATGAGCGGCCAAATGAAGGCTCATCGAGATTCTCTCTTAAAGTAGCCAAGGCTGCTAGATACATCTTTTTTGCTTCTTCCATGGCATGTAGCTCGGCTTCACCTATGGGTTCCTGGAAAAGAAAAAGAAAAAACAGAAATCCAGATAATATACAATATCAAAAGAAAATAGAAACCAATATACCTATGTAGAGGAAAAAAATATGATTGCCTTGCATAACTTCATTGGACATATAGAAGTACAACTGATAAACAATTGAAATTATTCAGTTTTTACATTAAACACTACACACACTTCTAAGCAAAAGGCAAAAGTAATACCGACGAACTCTAATATCCAATAAACAACCAAATGAAGATTCATCTAGGTTCTCTCTCAAAGTAGCCAAGACTGCTATATACATCTTTCTTGCTTCTTCCAGAGCATGTTGATGGGCTTCATCTATGGGTTATTGAAAAAGAAAAACCCAAAAAAATAAACATAAATTCATACAATATAGAATATCAAAAGAAAATGGAAATCAACATACATGTGTAGAGGAAAAACATATGATTGCCTTGGAGAGAATTAGCATAGTCACATTTGTCATGAGAGAGAGTTGTGGCATGCATGAGAGAGGCAGAGAAGAGAGAGATATGGCGTGTATGTGTGTGAGAAAGACAGTAATGTGGGTAGGAGAATTGTGTTAGGGGGAGAGAAAAAGTAGAAGGAGAAAGATGGGAGAGAGATATATGGGAGAGAGGTATGTGTGATGGGAAGAGAAATATGGGAGAGATAAATGTCGGAAGGGAAGAAAAATATAGAAGGGAGTGAGAGAAAACCATAGAGAGAGAGAGAGATTAATTTACTTAAATTTGAAAGAAAAAGGAATTTACTTAAATTAAGAAAAGATTGAAGATAAGAAGCCACCACATTAAAAAAATGAGTTACCTAAAAGATTAGGTGCCATCATACTAAAAAATAAGTTACCTATTTTTATGCTTTTGCATGCCTTTAAGGAGACAGAAAGGAGTTGCCAATTTTTATGTCCTTGCATGCATGTAAGGAGAAAAAGAATTAGAAGGAAAATATAGAAACCTGGAAGAGAGGAAAAGATGAGTAAATTAAGTTTGCTTTAATTGAGAGAGAGAAAAGACGAGGTGTTATCACACAACCAAAGGAGTTGCATATTTTTATGTATTTGCAATGCATGTAGGATGGAGAGGGGGAGAGAGAGAGCTAATATAGAAAAGTGAGAGAGATTGAGAGAAGATGAGGTGTCCTCACACAACCAAAGGAGTTACTTATTTTTATATATTTGCATGCGTGTAAGATGGAGAGAGAGAGATAATGGAGAAACGTAAGATAGATGAAAAGCAAGAGTAAATTAAGATAAATAAAAGAGAGTGTACAGAAATATGGGAATGAGAGAGGGATAAGAATTGAATGAAAAAAAAACATGTGGCACGATAATAAGAAGGTGTTGCTCTCGTTTATTATATAATTAGTTATACGCATGAGCGTTGCATGTGAAATAAATTATTAATTATAAAAATATATTTTTATTTTGAAATAATATTTTTAAATGACTTTCGATTATAGAGAGAGTTTCAAATAGATCCATCTTCATATAATTATAGAGAGAGAAAATAGACCTACTTTGCTAGTCTTATTGGATAAAAATAATTGGGAAACAATAAAGTAAATACAAAAATATAAATATTTTTCTCTTATTCTAATTTAATGCCTTCTACTTATTTATGGGTCTAAACCAGCACCCAAAAACTTCCTTATTATGTTTTTTTTTTTCTTCTTAATTATATCATTCACTAAATTAATTTTACTTATATTAATATATATTATTTATTTATAAGTTAGTATTATTTTGATAAATTAACAAAACTAAAGATGACAAAAAGAAAAATAATAATCCATAGGAGCAAACAATCCATTTACTCCCTCAGACAAATTTTTGTGGGAAATGAGATAGATGTTAATGAACTCAAAATCTAAGTTTTTTCTTTAAAAATAATCATATACTTATCTATAAACTTGAAATGGAAATAAATCTCTATAATGTGTTGCCTGAGGGAATAAATGTATAATATGCTCTCTCCAAAGAGCATTGATGCGCACTCACATAAAATACGTATTTTTTATATGTGACGGGAGAGCAGGATTTTTTTCGCATATTTCGTACAAGACTGTATATAGGATCGATCCCGGTGCGCCCAAAGGCCAAGGAGGCATCGTGTTGTTCGAGTACTGTATTCGGAGGGATAATAAAAAATGGTTTCTTACTCCTGCGTGAGTGTACTATTCAGTTACTCACCTAGGCAAATAAATAAAAATTTAACTATCGCTCTCTATGTCCCTAAAAAAAGTAACATCCTAAGATTGCACTTGAAGACAGCTATCTAGAATTTCAAGAACTCAAAATCTAATTTTTTAAAATAATTATCAGAAAAAGTTTATATAAGATTACAACAATAAAATATAAAATAATTGATGCATCTAAAAAATCCATTGGAAAAGACTGTTTTAATGTTGAAAAACCCTTTGATCATCTCGACAACGATATGTATGACTATGACAAAAAAAATATTTTGAGTTCCAAAAATAGTGCATCTTGCAATACATCTAGACCGTTTATTTCAAGAAATGTTTATAGATCTACTTGATCGATTTTTAAAGTTTAAAATTTTATAATCAAGATATGAAAATAGATTTTGAGATAACTCCAAAAAAAAAATTTATATCAAAATTACATATTATGATAAAATTTGAAAAGTACGCCTTAATTGGATTGTTTAAGGTTGCAAGCTTAAGGTGCAACTACACCCATTATCAAATACTGATGTATCTCGGAATTTCAAGAAAAAAGAAAAAGAAAAAGAATATCTTGCAAGCGATTTGCCGGTCGGACCAGGTGTATAATTTGCTCCCGCTAAGGATTTAAGGATTTTCAATCTTTTTATTTAACGAATTTTTACTCCCCTCGCATCTTATTAACGTGACTATATCTCCCAAGCACCGACTCAAATAACAAACGTGCTGTCTGAGCTCATGAGCGCTGCTTACTGCCACTTTGATCTGATGTGCTCTTCTCCATCCTCAGACTCCATTATTCTGGCCTGGTAAGTGCTCGCCTTTCATCATTCATTCATCTTACTTCCTTGCTTTCATATTCAATATTGAGAAGTTTCTTCATGTCTCTTTTTATTTTTATAATTTTAGGGGTTCTGGCGAGGATGGACAGTTGGGCACTGGCAACTCTGAGGAGAAAGAATGGGTCTGCAGTGTTAAAACTCTGGAGGGAGAGAATGTGGTGGTGGTGGTCGCTGGTAGCAGGAATTCTCTTGCAATCTGTGATGATGGGAGGGTAGCTCAACACTCATCACCTATTGCCATTGCATTGTGTAAATGTTGGGTTGTTTTCTTTTTCAATTGAGGTAATGGCCCCCCTTTTATTTTTCAGCTTTTTACATGGGGTTGGAACCAGAGAGGCACCTTGGGCCACCCTCCAGAAACGAAAACTGAGAGCATTCCCAACCAGGTCCATCCCTTCTTTTTTTTTTCTTCTACCATCCACTTCTCTTTCATCCCCACTCCCTTTTTCTGTGTATCTTCTTCCCTTTTCAGCATTGTTCTTCTCTTTGTTGGTTTTTTTTTTTCATCTTTTCTGCTTTTGATGCAGGTTAAATCTCTGAGCCATGTGAAGATTGTTCAGGTAAGGATCGTTTCTTGCTTAATGGGTTTTGTCAATTCTCTTGCTTTTCTCCTTTCAAATTAATTGCCTTACAAAACCCATAAACCATATATGGAACCTGATTCCATAGAAGTTACGAAGACTGTACCTTATTCCAGTGGACTATAGTACCCTGTACCCCAATTGTACATCCGCCATCGATTCCCACCGACAGATGGTTGGACATTAACTGGAGTGGAGCAAGCGTGCAGGACATCATCTGTGTACAGTTAATCTCTGACCATCCATTTCGGAACAGACGGAACCAATGTTCTCCTGAAAGTTGGAGAAAACCTCTGTAGACTAGCACCCAACTGGTTTGTGGTCAGAGCAGCTATAATTTATTATTTTGGTTTATGTCATGCTTTGCTTTTGCAGGCAGCAATTGGTGGGTGGCACTGTTTGGCTGTGGATGATCAAGGCCGTGCCTATGCTTGGGGTATCCGTCCTTCTTTTTCTCCCTTTGCTTTAGTTTCCCCTTTCCTATGATAAAGGCCCAAAGGGATGAACTTGAATCCTCAAAAAAACAAAAAAAAAAACACAAGAAAAAAAGAGAATAAACATGTAACAATTGAGATGGAAATTCTCGTGCTGGGTAATTATGAAAAAAGTAGGAACTACTTAACCTGTAAATAATTCATGAAATGGTAAACTAAACTTATCTTTCTTCTGCAAACACTTACTTTCATTTTCCCATATTCCTTAAAATTCCTCACACATGTTATACCACTAAACAGGTTACACGATTCGCCGGAGTCTACTTGGACTCGGCGAGTAGGCCGAGTTACCCCGAGTAGTTGTACAATTAAGGGTTCACAATTTTTTTTTTAAAAATCCAAAAAAATAATGAAAAATGGGAATATAGTATTTTTTTGTGTATAATTTGGGTTTTTTGGCAAAGCTTGATGACTGTTTTTTGCATAATCCCTATTTTTATATTCCTTTTTCCTGGATTTTTGAAATGTCCCCAACTCTGAATCAATTTTTTAAATCAGTTTTTCTATAGATTTTGAGTTTATCTGGACTTTTTAAGGTTGCTTTTATTTTACTTTTACTACCTTTATTTTATTTTTCCCTTTATTATTTTCTAGGGTTTTTTTTCTACCTTTATAGCTGCTTCCAAGTGCGACCTTTTGGTACTTCCACAGCTACTCTTACTTCACGTAGAATATAAAGTCTTGTGCAAGTCAAATTACAAAGGCCACATCGCTTCCTCTGGTGTAAGCCAAACACATTTTTCACTATTTTGGTCTCAAATTGTATGCTAGTTCACTCAGCACTGCCTTTTTTATTTACCACTGTCGTTACCAAGTGAAAAATTATTATGGAATTCCTCATTCCATCACCATTTTGTTATGGTGTACATGATGAGATCAACTAGTGGTGCATCCCATGATCCTTACAGAGGTTCTAATGAGTACCTCATGCCACTTAAAATAATTTTAAATTACTTTGTCATATCATTTTTATTATCCTAGGAAAAATGTGATTTTTGACATATTCGCATTTGGAGTCGTAATATTATTTCTGTCTCTCATAAAAGTATAACTTTTGTCTAAATTAAGTTGATGAAGAATATAATCACCTTTTGTTGCTAGAGTAGTAGAAGGTTTGTATGCACTTGAATTTGACTCATTTAGCTCCACAATCATTTCCTTCTTCTAACATCTGATAAAATTGGAATGTACCGGGAAGATTACCATGGCCCTGGCGCAAGGATGACACACACTAATCTAGAAATGGTCCAAATATTTTTCTTCAAAAACAATTTCCTTCTCTTGATATATAGGTCTTGTTTCCTTCTTTTAGGTTTTTCTCATTTGGATACTATGTGCTTGATTTTGGCCAAGTACTATATATAAAAATGGATATCTTGGATTTTCATTTAATTGAGGTGGCAAGCAAAATTTCTTTTTCTTTTCTCTTTTTGATAAATTTTTCATCTTACTACCATTATTGAATTTTCTACCTTATCTCTATTTTCTTCTTTGAAATGTGTTTTTGGCTTTTTTTTTTAATACGGAACTCTTCTTTTGTATACTCTAAACTAAATTCCATCAATGATCAATTTGTAAATGTAAATTGAACTGTACAACAAAGTACAATAAAGTTTTGAGAAATTTACCCATATATCCCATATAAATAGTGTTATTGCAATATCTCTTTGTTTTTTTTGAAATGTGCTTTTGGCTTTTTCTAGTATGAAACTCTTCTCTTATATGCTCTTAACTAAATTCCATCAATTGATCATTTGTAAATGTAAATAGAACCTTATAGTAAAATACAATTAATTTTTGAGAAATTTACGCATACATCCCATATAAATAGTGTAATTGTGAAATTACCCTTTGATTTTTATATATTACGAACATATTCTTTTTGCCTATCTTTTTTATTCCAATTTTATCCTCACTCTTGGAGATTGAAAATACAAAGTCACCAGATCGTTTGATGACTTTGGATTTTCAAGATCAGTCATCTAGAGTGTCTTCAGATTTTCAATATACAAAGTGAGTCCTTTTTCTTCCTAAAAATGACTTTTAAAAAAATACAATTGTTGATATTTGTGATTTTGAATTTTCAATCTCCATAGTGACGGTAAACATGAAATTAAAAGAAAAGACAAAAGGTATCTTCATCATTATCATCAGAGCCTTTTCCCAACTATTTGGAGTCGGCTACACAATCCTGGTTTGCCATTATGCTCTAACAAGGGCCATAGCCTCAATGAGGCCATAACTTCCTTTTTTGAGCCTTCCACTTGAACTAACTCGTATCTCCTAACAATTGCTGTATTGGGTCTGCACTGCACATGGCCAGCCCATCTAAGTCTACTTTCTCTCATATTATTGCCTATTCATGCCACACCTAAATTCTTCCAAATGTTTTGATTTATGATTATAGCCCTTCTTGTCTTGCCACTCATCCATCTCAACATCTTTATCTCAACTACACTTATCCCATGGGTATGTTGTTTCTTGATTGCCCAACATTCCAATCCATAAAGCAAAGCTGGTTTCACAGTTGGCCTATAGAACTTGCCTTCAGCTTTATTGGTATGTGGTGATCACATAAAACTTTGGTTGTACATCTTCACTTCACACACTTAGTTCTAGTTCTATGTGCAACAAAAAGGATATAATGTAATATTAAAAAATTAGCAAAGATTTATGTAATTACGATATTTATATGAAATATAGGGGTAAATTTCTCTAGAATTGTACATAACCCTTTTTAATGGTCCTTTTCAAAAAGGCATCAAGTGATACCATACAACCAAAAAAAATACAAAATAAACTTTTTTTATTCCCCAAAAATGTCCAAGATTAATCTAACTTCAATAAAACTTGCATAACATCTTGAACGTAATTGGTTAGTTAATCTTGACATCTATCTAGGTGGCAATGAATATGGGCAATGTGGTGAGGAACCCGAGCGCAAAGATGATAATAGTAAGGCTTTGAGAAGAGATATTACAATTCCTCAACGTTGTGCCCCCAAGCTTTCTGTTTGCCAGGCGAGTTGAATTTCTATTTTAACTTTTTGGATTGATTTGGGAGTTTGTTAGTAGTATATTTAGTATTGCTGCGATGTAAAAATATTGTTTAATCTTTACAATCATGACAGCAATATTTCTTCTTTGTTCTTTATATCCTTTTAAGGTATTCTTGATTATTTGAACATTCTTGTATAAATACAAAATATTGAGTGAACTGCAGTATAACTTTCTTTTGAGAATGTATTTATCAATCTAGTGCCGAAGGTGGTGTTTTAGGATTCAGTGCCGCAAGACATTAAGTGGATTTCTAGGTTTTGTTGCTCCCACCTATAGCATTGAATGCAACCCAAGCTGCAGCAGTTGTATTCGTTTTATATGGATAAGGCCTTGTTACGAGGTTGCTCATGCTCAAGGCAATGGTGGTTGTTGAGACTGCCTGGATTCCAAGGATATCTCTTTCCAGGTGTAAAGTAACCTCCTAATACCATGATCTAAAGAAGCTAACAAATCGTCGTGACAAATAATCAGAGCTTCAAATTTCATATCATAGAAGCCTTTTCAACTATCTTTAAAAAAAGAAAAATCCTGGAAGCTCTCTCATGAATAGAGGTTTTTATTTATGGTAGAGGTCCTTGTTCTTCTATTATTGTTTGATGGGAGACCAAAATTATATCGTCATGCCAAGAAGGAGCTTGATAAATTTTCATTCAATCCTTTCATACATTTAACATTGAGGCGATCAAACGAAATTTATAAGAGGAATCAATGAGATGAATCCCAATTTGGAGTCTTGACTAAATTCCTACATCATATGTTCTATAGATGTTCAGTCGGTATTGGCAATTTGCGCGTAGATGATGTTTTTGTGGAAATTAGAGTTTAAGAAAACTAGGTGGAGCCCCTACTTCTAAGACTAATGCTAGCATTAAGGAGATGTGTATTTGCTACTTTGTGGAGCAGATGAAGACCTGTTGGTGGACATTCTTGTAGAAACTAGCAATGAATCAAAAAGTTGCTTGCCTAGCACCTAGGCGCGCCAGGGGGCCTATGAGCATCGCCCAGGTTTAGGCGGGTGTCCTGGGCAAAGAGTCCCTTGGTGACCACCGGGCACCTGGGACCCTGGCTTGGCGGGCTCCCAATTACCAGCCTTGGGCGGCCGCCCAATGACCAGCCTTCGGCGGCCGCAATGCATCCCGTTTAGGGGTGAAAATGGCCCTCGGTGAGGCGTATTTTTTATCTGTTTTAGGATATTGTGCCACTTAAACCCCTTTGTTTACATTTAGAGTGGAAAAAAATTTAAACACAATCATTTTTTACATTTCTAAGAGAGTAATTGGGTATTTCAGAGTTTTGAAAAATCGATCCAAACATTGACTTTTTGGTTTGGATTTGATTTTGATGATTTTTGTAGCTTATTAAGGGGTTTTGGGAGGTATTTGAGATTGAGAAACATCTCAAACATTGAAGATTGGAGATCGAAAAAAAGGTTTGTTAAAAATCTTCATATTCGAGATTTTATTTGTTATTTCAATGTTTTCGTGGGGTTCTTCTAGAAATGGTTATCCAGGTTCGAAGTATGGTTATTACCTAAATCCAAATGAAAAAAAATCATATAAGATGTAATTATTGCGAAAAAGATACTAATCAGGGTATAAACCGGTTTAAAAGACAGGAATAAAAACATAGTCATTTGGATAAGTCTATTTCTGGTTCTTCTAGGCATGGTGATCTGGGTTGGAAGTATGGTTATAACCCGAAACCAAATGATTAAAATTATATAAGGTGTAATTTTTGTGAAAAAAATACCAATAGGGGTATTAATCGATTCAAGAAACACCTAGTTGATATCAAAGGGAATGTTGCTTCTTGTAAAAAGGTTCATGACATTATTAGGGATGAGATTAGACAATATTTGAATTTAGTAAAACTAGAAAGGGAAGAAAAGGAGCTTTGTTATATGGAAATATCTTCTCCAGGTTCTTCTAAAGGTGGTGATCCGGGTTGGAAGTATGGTAATAACCTGAATATGAATAACAAAAATTGTATAAGGTGTAATTATTATGGGAAGGATACAAATGGGGGTATTTACCAGTTTAAGAAACACTTTGCTGGTAGTAAGGGGGATGTTGCCTTGTGTAAAAATGTTCCTGAGGCTACTAGGGAGGAGGTTAAGCAATATTTGAGTTTAGTGAAACACAAAAAACAAG
>NW_006495648.1:152676-193165 GCF_000471905.2 Amborella trichopoda | reverse complement strand
CTCTCTCTCTCTCTCTCTCTCTCTCTCTCTCTATATACATATATATATATATATATATATATATATATATATATATATATAAAATAAATATATATATTTGTGTCAAATTTGTAATTTAGTGCATTTGAAAATATTGTATTATTGTAACATATTTTTTTATATACAAACATATGACATATCGCAAATTGAGAATAAGCTTATTCAAAATTTCAAACTCCAAACCGTACAAAATTCAAAAGTCTAATAGGATATGTATTAGTAATAGTCACCAACTCTCCATATTCCATAATAAGTGAAAAAGTTTAGGAAGCTTCTTCAAACCACAAAAAATACTTTTGATTATCAGAAATAGGTATAGCTAAGACATTAAGGGTTTATGGAATTGTTCTTTTAATTTTAGGAGTTGAAAATAATCCCCATAACCTATTTAAACATTTTTGGAGGGTCAAAATTACCCCATTTTCCCTTTTGGGTATCTTAAAAAAAAAAGAAAAAAAAGAACCCACGTACCTTGTACTTCACGCCCGTGTAGGGCCGTCTGGGTCTGAGCGTGTGGTATTTTGGTCCAGGGCACCTAACCAAGCGCCGGGCGGACCGTTTTTTAAAACATTGAAGAAGCACCAAGTAGAGCAACTAAGACTCCTAGGGCCTCATGTGCATACAGTAAGAGGGGGTTAGAAGAAGAGGAGGAAGAAGCAGATTTAAAAGAAACAGAGGAGGACGAGTGGTATGTTGAAGATGGAGATGACTTTGATGATGATGGCCTCGAGTCTGATGCATATGATGAGGTATATCCTACTTAATCTGATGATGACTGACGACACTTGACTCTTGGTGTTGCGTCTTAGACTGTATGTTTTCTTTTTTTTATTTTCTAGTTTCTACTATCTACTTTTATGTGTATGACTATATGGTTGTATCAATATATGAAAATATCGATTATGGAATGATATGAACTATGGAGTATGAAGTATGGTTTATGTAATATGGATTGTGCCTGTATTACTAATTTATTGATTATTATTATATTTTATTTTTGTTTATGCTAGTAGTCTATCTATTACAAATATATAATGGTTTGGAACGTTTTGGATTTTTATTATTTTATGATGTATGCTTACATTCCCCTGCTCCTTGCCCCTCTTGTTCAACCTAGGTCCTAAGCTGCCTAGGTTTTAGGCATTGGGTGGCTAGGAGCCCCCCCGGGTGCCTAGGAGCCACCTGGCATTTTTTAGAACACTGGGAACTCGAGTTTGAAGAGGCTGGGTGGAGTTTTCTGCTTCTTATAAATGCTAGCACCAAGGAGATATGTGTTTGCTACTTTTGTATAGCATTTGGAGACTCATTGGTGGCAAACTATGCATCTTCCAGATTGCCTCTATTACAGGTCATTGCATCTTCATTGTGCTATTGTGAGTTTTGTGATGATCCCTTCATAAGTCATCATCATCCAAGGAACTTCTTAGAGTGCATGGACTATTTGAGTCCTGAGGTTTACAATTGTGAGAGGCTTCACCTGGGTGATACAGAGTGCTACTTTTAAAATTTCTAGCAAAAATCCAACAGAACACCTTTTATTAATGCCCCCATATCTACCTGGTATTACACCAGCCTATTGTGAGATTTTGATACAATAAATGAGACTCAAAATCAAAGAAGAAAATCATACCTTGCACGGGAGAAGTTGTGACCACGTCCCCAAGCAAGTGCCCCAAATGCAGTTAAATATGCAGAAAACTGACCAGTTCTTTGAAGGGTCACCCCTTGGGACTTTGCACCCCATCTCGTATTCCTAGATCATTGGTAGATCGCTTTTTCTCTCTGTTTTGGGTGAGTTTCTGAGCCTAGGTTGTCTGGTTGTAAGGTTTCTCTCTCTACTTTGATCTCTCAAACAAGGAGAAAGAAGCACTTAAACCCTAACCATTGTTCGCAAAATCGCCTAATCTAACCACTAACCGCCTGGTTAGATCGGAGCTGGCCACTGGCCGGTTCCGGTTTTGGGCGGTTAGGGTGATCAACTGGTATTTAAAAAAAAAATAAAAAAATATATATAAATTCTCAAAAATAAGGAATTTGATTTGTAATGCATTTTTAAATATTCTTTACATTATGGTAAAGATTAAAAATTGTTTTGGTCATTAATACTCAATTTTATATTTTCCCATCTTTTTTAGAAAATTTAAAAAATAGCCATCGAAAAATATAAAATGGGTTAAAATCCATCTTTTTCATCAATTTTCAACTTCATTTGAATATGTTTTGTTTTAATCATTCTTTATATGTTTTTCATATTTTAGTAGATTTTTTTTTTTGTATTTTTTTCAACAATTTTTTATAGTTTTTCAACACTTCTTTGACCACCCGGGACTTGCCCGGTTAAAGAGGTTAAATTGGCTGGTTTACCAGTTAGGCCGGTTAAACCGCTTCCAAGGCCCATGTTCGGTTAATCGTTCCGGTTTGATTTTGCGAACACTGACCCTAACTGTAGCTTAGACGTCCAACAACTTTCTCTTACATTAACTCTCACAAACCCAAACCCCATTAAGGAGAACATACCCCACTGTTTTAGGTGAAAAACCAGGCTTGGAGTTGCAGGCTATAAGACTCCTATTCTCTTTACTTGCACCTCACTAAACAATGAGAAAAAGAGGACTAAATCTCATGTACCACCCTTTTCTTTGATTCTTCCTAACTTAAACAATTATATGGAGGACATCTCTCTCTCTCTCTGACCTCAAATAACCTTCATGCCGCCTGGCCTAAGCCTTCCCATGTGGTCTTCTAAACTTGCTTTGTAGGATGGAAGCTCAGGTCCATAAAGGGGCGGGGTGCCCTTTATATACAGGTCCATTGGGTTAGAGATGAAGTAATAATGAATTAGTTTCTATTAGGAGAAATGGTGTGATAGAGCTGATCTTAGCCATCCGTCCCTTGGCCAACCATCATGGAATCATGGATCAAGGTGGATGTTGGACAATTATCCTTACAAGGATCCCATCCAGTCACTCTTCTAACTCTATTAGAGGTCCATTCGAACTATCCTAGGAAACTTCCACTTCTGATTGTATTCTCATAACAACTACTGATTAGAAATATATCTCAATCCAAGATTCTAACCCTAACCACGTTGGAACTTTGACTTTGAAAATGTTTCCAAAATACGTTTTCTTTTTTTTTGATAACTGTTAACTTTGTATTGATAAAAGGGATAGATACAAAATGGTAAAAGTAAATCCAGGAGTACCTTAAGTACACGGAACTCCTGGTAAAAAGAATAGGTCATACGACCCTATACAAAATAGGGTTATAAAATAATCCCCTTACACAGTATTCAGGAAGTGTAAAAAGAAAGTAGAGAGACAAATGGGGTTATGAAATTATCCCCTTACACTGTATTCAAGAAATGTACAAAGAAAGTAGAGAGAATAGATCACAAAAAATCCCAAACCAAGAAGGATGTGCGTGCTCTATTGCCGACCCAAAACCAACTGTGGTATGGCCTATTGATCAACGTGGGCCTTAGCTCCGTCCTTGGCCAACAGATCTGCGAACCCGTTCGACATCCGCGAGATATGCGTCCATAAGATGGGTGTATCTCAGCAAAGATGCTGAATCTCATCATAAATAAACCCAAGATACCAGGGGGGAGTAGCTGCCCTAGAAGCCCAATAAATAATGTTTCTAGCGTTTTCAATTATGTAACTGCCTAAATTGCTCTTGGATTGAATATGCACTAAGAAATCTCAGTTGGAAGTCACTCATTGTATAGGAGTTCCATGGGCTGATACGTCCTCACTTGTGAGTCTTTGACCAGCCACGTGGACCCCATGGCTAGTGGGGTTCATGTTGGTCAATGAGTCTAACCTTGTAGCTCATGAGACAATTTGTTCCATATAGTTCCCATGCACCTCTTTCATGATCTTCTGAAATATTTATGTCAGCAAATTAGTAATTCCAAGAAAGCCACTGTATAAAAAATAGATATTTTATTTTAAAGTAGCCTTTGTGTAAATACGAAAATCACTGCTCTATATTTAGGTGGTTAAATAGAGAAGAAAAAAAAAAAAACATTTATTTACCTTTAAAACCTTTGGAAATGCTTCTTTAAAAAACCTTAGAAGAGTAAGCTAGCAATGGAACTAAATCCTTTAGCAAACGTGTTCCATAACCACCTTATGACCCCATCTTAGACCTCAAACAACGTAACAGACCCCTGACCTACACGTCTCCTATTCAAAGCGCTCATGTTGGCTAGCAACACACACTTTGCATAGGATGCCATGTTGAAGCTTTCAAACAGTTGCCCTACAAGCGAGAATCCCGACACACTAGAGACTCTATCATCTCAGGGCTAATAACATCCACCAACAGGCTATGCCAACCTCTAGAACCCATTAACCCTCTTTGGTGATGCGCATCATATTTGACTAAGCTTATCCATCCTGGGGTGTGCAGGTTCACTCATCTAGCCAAGGTATGGTCCCATGCAAGGACGAGAGGGACGGAGCTCACTAGTTCACAGATAATTATGACTCCAACTAGCTCTAATGGCCTGTTTCATCCGAGTAAAGCCTCCTTAAGCTTGCTCTAATGGCTTGTTTCATCCAAGTGGAGCTCATCTAAGCTAATGGCCTGTCTCATATAAGTAGGGTTCACATGACTTGTTTCATCCATGTAAGTCCAACACTATCACTCAAACAAAGTAGTTCGAATGGCATTGAGTACAATCACATGGGCAATACAAAAGGAGCATCTTTGAGTCTGTACAACCGCCTAAATGCAAATGATGTCCTTGGGAAGGTACAAGCCTAATTTTTCTTCTCTGATAGAGTGTTCCAAAATTTGTGTGCTTGACTGCCTTACTCGTCAAGGGAAAAAAACACATAATTTTACCCTAGGCAGGAGTTCTCCTAGGCGGCCTACCTAGGTGCCCAAGGCACTTTCCTTAAGGCGGATGCCTCGATGCCCGTGGCCATGGGTAGAAAAAGGCCCTTGGCCAAGGGAAAAAATGGAATTTCCCCCCTAAAGGGGGGGAAGGGTTTTTGGGGGCATTCTAGGCCCCAAAACTCTTTCTCTGCCTTCTTGACCGAGAAATACACTAAAAAAATTGTCCTTGAGGTTTTTCTCAAGATCAAACAATATTTCAAAGTTTTTGGTTTCTTGCAAAATTAAAAGTTGCTCTATCAGATACTTTTTTGGGCTTGGAGTGGTTGCAATAGAGGAGTTTTGACAACCAAGGTCCCTGTAAGGTTGAGGCCGCATAATTTCTGTTCAGCTTCACCATAAAACAGTGTAGTTGCACTTGTGCTCTTTAGTGTGTATGCGGTCGTGCAGGTGTGCCCTCACTAGCTTCATGTGGCTGCATGATAGCTGCAAGGCCGCACACAGACTCCATGAACCACATCAACAGATAGTTGTATGGCCTCAGATGGTGACTCACGCATGTGGCCTCATTGTAATGCCACAATTGTGGTACCACACTTGTCATGGCACTTGTGTGGCCACACGTGTGGCCAACACTATCTTTTTTCTGAAGGGGTTAGACCACTGCGCTATGTGGTCTTATGAGGCCACCTTGGAGTGGTCCGTGGGACCATCATAACGTAGTGGTCGTGCTTGACCTAAGGAAAAATAGTCTCGCAAGTCCACGCACATTTTACCAAAGCATTGGACCACCTGGTCTAGTGAGCATGGATGCACACTCGTTGCACAACCACCTCTCATTTCTGGTCTGTGGGTGCACCCAGGGGACCACGACAAGAGACTTCATGCTCCAGATGCATCTATTCATTCCCGATGTGCATTCTATGCACGTTTCGTGCATGCCCAACATGTATGTCCGTGCTCCAACTAACCCAGGGAAATACTGTGCCTTTAGGGGCCAGTTTTTGCAGGGTGAAGACCAAAAAACTAAAAATATGCCAAAACATTTCCTAATAACTAGGATTTTTTGTTTTATTGCACACAAACCACATGAGCTATCAGATCTAAGAGGCGAACCTCTATCAAAAGCTCCTTGATACCCATGTTCGATTCATCAAGCGAATAGCAACACAATGGAAACACAAAAACATAATGAGATAGAGATTATATACCTTTTTCTGAATCTGATTTCCCGTATGCTATCGGTAACGATCTTTTCCACCCTTTTGCTTGCGGTTCCTCCATGTCAAGAGTTCGATGCCCGCAACCTGGGGTCGACCTTTAATGATAAGATGTATAACTACAATACACAATGCAAATCCCATGCCTTTGGTGGGTGGTCTGGGAGTTCTTTAATTGGTAATAGGGTTTTTCTTTTCTTAGTGCTTCTATAGAAAAAAACTAGGATGGGAGAGAGAAGGGGGGCTTTTGGTGTGGAGTGAGGAGCTCTTTTTTCAAGAGGCACATGGTTGTCAATTTTTCTCCCATGAGGAATTCTTTTCCTCTCTCTTGACCCTTTTATATAGGAATGTCCAATGAGGGAATCCTATCCATAAAAAAGAGTAATCTTTCATATTTTGATAATATTCTTTCTAGCAAACTTTATTCCCAATTGGAAATCCATGTCACAAGGGATTCCCTTTCCTTTCTCTACACCATGAACAAGTCCTGAAATACCATGGATGACCTTCTCTCTATTAACCACTAAAATATCGAAAATACTGTGGATATCCTTACATTCGCAAGGGGGCTGACTCCAAATCCAACACCTAGTTACCGGGATCTCGTAATATGGGCTGCCATCCCGCTTTGTGAATGTGATCTCATGCTTCTAGAGTGGGATTGCATGTAGCTGCGATCTCATGTCAGCTTAGTGCAGCCCAATCTAGTAAGGGTTGGTCAACAACTCCACACTCCTACATTCATTATATTCTAAAGGAACAAGCAACAAATATTTGTCACTAGAGGAAGGAAAGCAAGAAATGTATATCCGTAAAGAAAATGCAATAACGTGCATATCAATTAAAAACATAATAATTATTGCAAACCATGTTTTGAAAATTTTCAAATAGAAAGAGATTCTTAAGTCTGAATCAATAGAAAAGAGAGCTTCGAATGACGATCCCCCAATTGCATTTAACGTTGGTAGGTGGGTCCAACTTATGTTTCCTTTATTATCATATGTATTGTAAGATCATATAAATATCTTTAGTATGTATTGTGATGGACTTATATATGAGAAAACTCATATAAATATGTTAGTTCTCTCAAATTTATTTGAATAAATATATTTGTGACTGTAGTGAATATATCTGTAATATATTAATTTTCAACCTAAATATTTGAAAAATTCTGATCAATCTTTTACTTTTTAAATTTTATAGATTTTTAAATATTTATTGTATGGATGATCCCAAATGAGGTAATGCCAGTGACTTCCCTCTCTCACTTTCACTTCCTCTTTGCACTTGCCGCTACCTCTAACAACTTTGGCTCTTTCCATACAGAAAAACCATTGTGGGTTCCATCCTCTTTAGGTTCCCTTTTGGGTTAGGCCCCCCATTGGATCAGTTAAATTTCTAGGCTATTCATATCATTGAATTCAGAATGAGGGACTTGTTAATGTAGCTGCACCATATTCTGTTCTTTTCGTCAAGTTCAGAAATATGCAGTCTTCTTTTATTTTGTATGAGGTATTTACCATTTCATCACCTTTCTATTGTGATATAATGTGATGGCTTATCGAGCCCGTTTACAATTGAATGGGAATTACTCTTGTATTCACTCTATTTCTCTTCACATGTTTAAAAAAGCTCCTATCTGTTGGAGCTTCAGGTCTGCTGCCCAAATGGGGAAGTTTGTAGCTGGAATTTGCTGGCTTGTAGTACTTTCATTTCTTCTTACATTTCAATTATTAAGCTCTCCTCTCTTGGTCCACTTGTTGACCCCTTTGGTTCTGATGCTTGTACTACTTTTTCTTATATGATAAAACTTTTCATTATTGATTAAAAAGTGTTTCACCTATTAAACTCTCTATTGCTTCTGTAATGCAGCACACTATCCTTGCACACACATGCCAGCTGCTTTGCTTCTTTTCTGCAGTTCTTTCACCTGTGTTAATGTGGTGGGGTTATTTCTTTTTATTCACTTTGAGAATCAAATGAATTTGGCAAATGACACAGAACATACATTTCAGCCCATAGGGTTTGGCTTTTTCACATGTGTGAAGGAGCCAAGCATCACAATAGCTCTGCAAAAGGTGAGTACATTTGAAATTCTCACTATCGGCAGCATGGATTTAGAAATTTAGTGTGCCAAACGTGTGTGTAGAAATTTAGTGTATCATGCTGGTCTATCACTATAAAAGTCACCAAGTTAAATTTACACATTAGTAAAATATTCACTATTGTTTTCTGAGGAAGCAATCCATGTTGAAAAATTACTTAAAGTTTTTTGTATCAAACAAAGTACAATAAAAGATAACATAATAGGCATGGTATTACTATCTGAACTCATGTTTTTGTAGCATGCAGCCTCTGTTTGGGTGGGAGTACCCATGGAGCCAGGTATTGTACTGTAATCATGATTTTGGGTGCATGGTGAAACATGAATTTGAACAGCAAATCCCTTAAATAAATAAATAATTTAAATTCTTCTAATAGTGAACTGGGTTAATAAATTTAGGCTCTGTTTGGAAAGGGGTTTTTATGCAGTAAAGATAAAATGCGATAAAGATTGTGTTGGTGGCAATGTTCGCAAAATCTAACCGGAACGGTTAACTGAAAGTGATTTAACGGGCCTAACGGGTAAACCGGCTGATTCAACCGCTCTAACCGGGCAAGTCCTGAACGATAAAAAAAGTGTTGAAAAAAAATAAAAAAGATACAAAAAAAGTCTTCTAAAATATAAAAAACCTATAAAGAATGAGATTTAAAACAATACACACTCAAACGAAGTTGAAAATTAATGAAAGAAATGGATTTTAATGAATCAATTTGTGCTTAGAGGTATTATTAAATTTTTTTGAAAAAGATGAGAAAATATAAAAATGAGTATCAACAACCAAAGAAATTTTTAATCTTTACCATAATGTAAAATATTAAAATAATGTTAAAAAAAATCAACTTCAACTATTTTTTAAAAAGAAAATTAAGGAAAAATTAAGTTATATATATAATATAGGCCCGTCTTTTTGGCAACTAAGTAGTAAATGGCATATTGGTTAGTGGGTTTAATAGTCAATTAAGTAGTAAATAAATGGCGTTTAAAAAAAAAAACGCTATAATTTAAATTGTAAATAAAATGACATTTTTTCAGTAGTAAATAAATGGCGTTTAAAAAGAACGCACTACTAAGTAGTAGATAAATGGCGGGGGTTTAAAATAGCGTTTAAGAAAACGCTCGGGCGACAGGATTCGACCCACGAATCAAACGGAATCTTCTCGTCAAAGCTAACCAACTTACCATTGTAACGTAGCTGATACAAATTTGAAGTTATATTTTATTTAACATTTAAAATACCGGTGATCACCAAAACCGCCCAAAATCGAAACCGGCCACAGGTCGGTTCCGATCTAATCAGGCGGTTGGTGGTTAAATCGGCCGGTTTTGCGAACACTAGTTGGTGGTCAACAAACCAGCTAGCTACTTTTACAATTTGGCAGGTATTGAAAATGCTGCTCCCTATCCATGTTTCCTGATAGAAAAGGAGGAAACAATAATAATAAAAAGAAAAACTTACGAGCTCCTTTCCTCACTATTGTACTATTTACAATTGAGTGCTTCACTAACCATATAAGAAGGGAGAACTGATCCTGCTAACAAAGGAAAGCCTTAATTAGGTTTACACCTATGAACCGTAGAAAATTAATAAAAGAAATAATGGAAACTACAATGAATATAAAACATATTTTTCTTAAGATGGATTTTAATATAAGGATTTCTTTCAAAAGCATTATTGAAATTCGTGATGAAAATTTATTCATGAAATGAGTGGTAAAATCTCCCAGACATCAATAAATGAATAAGGAGGAATGGATTGAAACTATGAAAGGTTTGGAAAAATAGCCTTTGGAGCATTATCTCCTGCAAAAGCAGCTTAAATGTTAAGCAACCAATCTTGGAGCATCATCTCAGCAACACCAGCAAGCAAGAGAAAGGCTTGGGTAAAGAAAAAAGGAGACCAGCCAGCAAGAGAAAGGCTTGGGTAAAGAAAAAAGGAGACCAGCAAGCAAGAGAAAGGCTTGGGTAAAGAAAAAAGGAGAGAGAGAGAGAGAGAGAGAGAGATCATTCTCTACCCTTTAGTGCCCATGGACTATATTTTTATATTCTTAACATACAAAATTGAAATTCTATATAATCTATGGATCATAAAAATTACGATCTATATATTGTGGAATATATAGTCCACGTGCATAGACTATAGGAATTTGGGCCAGGCTATGGGTGGCCCGGGCACGGCCCATGGTCTTGAATTGGCACCTGAACCTAAACCTAATCCATTGACCAGGTCTGGCCTGAAAGTCCGTGGACCAGCCCGATCCGTTGGCAGCCCTAGTAAATTATATATTTAGCACTGGTCGTATATTTAAAATTTATGTACTGATAATCGCTGCTCATTGTTTTTAATATTTAGAAACTGAGTAAAAATGTGCTGGAATCTTCATCTGCCTCTTCTAAATATTTTATTTGTTGTGGTAAGCCAGAGCTCAGGAAATTAACATTATTTGGCCCCATTCCATATCTAAGTTGAGCTTATGGAATTGCACCTTTGGAAGCTTGTTACAAAATTTACTATACTATCACATGGTCCTGGATCAAAAGTGTTGAGCAGATGCACAGTAATACGATTGGATAGCATTTTTATATGGGCTTATATTTCATAGAATAATTTTGATTTGTAATTTAACTGGGTAAATTCTTTCAGATGTCCGTAGTTTTCTTTTAGGTCTTGATCCTTCCTATCATCACTAAAAAGGTATTCTATATAAGATTAAAATTAAAAATGAAATGGCATAATACTCCTCCAATAATATTTGTTATTTGGGAACTGTTAAGATTTTTCAGTTCAAATTTGTCTTAGAGAGATGGTTTCAGCCATTGGTTTTGATTAGCCTTTTCCAAGATACAGCAAGAGGGAAGACCAGTGCTTGATACACTTGCTTTGTTTCTATTACAGGTTGCTGCTGGAGGTACACATTCTGTGGTGCTTACAAATGAAGGACATGTCTGGACATGGGGTCAACCATGGCCTCCAGGAGATATGTATGCTCTTTCTTTCTATATGTCTGTGTAGTTGTGATTTCTTGAGCACAACTGCTTGAGAGGCGAGTTGAGCTATATGTCTGATCTATTAATGTATTCGCAATCCAATACAAGAAATTTTGTGCGTTCATTTAGAAAACAGATTTCTACTCCTGTAAGAGTGCAAGGTTTGGAAAAGGTGAGGCTGATTGCTGTGGGTGCATTTCATAATCTGGCACTTTTGGAGAAGGGAACATTGCGGGCATGGGGAAACAATGAGTATGGCCAACTGGGGACTGGTGATACCCAACCAAGGTCACAACCAATTTCTGTTCAAGGGCTCTCTGACCTTGCTCTGGTATGCCATGATCTTGTTCTTGCCTGTGTTTTAGAGAACTGCTATTTGTTATCTCAACTTTGTAGGTTTATTGAAGCTCTATGAGTTTATTGTTAACAATGCACATCTGTTACCAACTGTTGTAAATACAAAGTACTGTGTTTAACAAAATAACACATTTTCAGTAATGTTGGAGTTGTGCTAATTGTTGGTTTTAGAGTAAGTAGAAATATGCAGAACTTTGGTAATCTTGCCAGTTCCCTTATTTCTAGACTGATGTGGGATTGTGATGAATGCAGACAATGTAATCTTGCCATTTCCTTTGTTTCAGTGTGATGTTGAATTCTCATGAATACAGACAGTGCCACTTGAATGTAATAATTGTATTATGAGGCCGAGGCTTTTCATTGCGGCATGAATTTTCTCAATGCAATTTAATAGTTTTTGGCATCTCCATGCATCATTATCACTATTATGTCCTCATGATATATGCTTATTTTCTTGATTGCTTCAATTTCTGCTTTGGCTCTGGGTTGAGTAAATCCTAGCATTAAATGTGAAAATAACTTGACATCATTCCTATTGCACGACTGCACTAATGGAGAAACAGTAGTTGTTGGGAGTGGGAGTGAGATTGGGAGCAAGGGATTGCTGCTTTCTAGAAGCTTTATCTCACACTTTTCTCTCTTCCAAAACTCTAGGACACCACAAACCTCTCTTTGACCTTTCTGACCCAAAATCTCAATGCTGAATGACCCCTCGTGCGACAACTAATGGGAGAATAAGAGGTGGTTGCCCCATTTACAGAGCTTCTAGGGGTATTTTAGGAATTAGGACTTTATCTTCTATTATGAGTAGGAAATTTTTCCATAGAGGAAGGGGAATTTATCAGCTTTTATAAGGCTTTTCTTATATCAACAATGTCGCTTCTTTATAGTGTAAGCTTGTCTTCTTAGAGAATAACTTGTTTTTCTTCCTCATCTTCCCATCTTCAATTTTGTATTTCACTCATCATTATTATTTCCTCCATCTCTTCTTCCAAGTCTTTTGATTCTAATTTAGAATATATGCTTTCATCTTCCGATATGTATTTGTCATATATTGGTTCTAAATTCTCTTCCTCCACTTCTTCAATCTTTCTAATAAGTTTATGTTCTTTGTTTTATCCTTCTTTGGACAGTCGGTTTCTATTTGTCCCATTTCGTTACATAGCCAGCATCTGCATTAAGATTTTGGCTTTCAGTGGGTAAGGTGGTTTACCATACTTTTTTCTTTTATAATATCTGTTTCTTGGTCAATTCTTTCTCGTTTTATAGGTAGTAGATTTTCTAAATCTAGACTTCTTTTTTCCTTTTCATTTATATGGTTTTCTTGATTCACATCCCCATTGTCCAGGGATTTCTAAAATATATTTGCAACGATTCCATACTTCCTTTCTATACTCATAGTTAGCTTGTTTTTCTTTTTTCCATTGTAAACAAGCTTTCTGGAATTCTTCTTTTGCATGGTAAATCCTTTCTCCTAAGGTATCTATATTCTGGTATCACTCTTCTAACCATATATTCCATAGTGGTGGTAGTTTGGCATAATACATCGTTTTCCAAGCTTCACTTGTGAAGTCTCCTTTTTATAATAATATTTTTTATATTCACTAGTAAATTCTTCAAAGTAACATATAGAGCATATAGTGATGTTCATCAAATTTCTTTCAGCCCTAATTCTTTCCTGCTCATCAGGGTCTTTAGTTGTTCTTACAAATTGTTTTCTCAAATTTGCTAAAGATTTTACCCGCTTTTGTACTTGGGCATATATATAAGCCCCCCTCTGCTGTAAGTCCCCTATGCTGTTGTGTAAGTCTTTGTAGTGTTTGTAGTGTAAGTCTTTGTAGGTCCTCCTCTCAGGGACCACGATGCTGTTGAGGACATGCCTGGTGGCCTCACAGTATCGACAAAACTCATGTATATTATTTTATTTAATGTTAAGTTAATTTCTATCAAAAAATTTGCTAAAGATTTTGGATCTTTATCTAACGGAGCTGTACCCAGTCAGACAACATATTATTACATTTTCTTGTTTTGTTCCATAAGATCTTTAGCTTGTTTTCTCAGCATCTCAAACATATAGTCTCTTGCTTATTGAGTAGTCCAATTAGAATTCAATCCTATGGCAATATCCATAGCCTTTTCCCAATCAGATATGGCTGCTTTTCTATCAAATACACAATCTAAATGTTCCATAAGATCTTTAGCTTTTTCTCTCAGCATAGCAAACATATAGTCTCTTGCTTATTGAGTAGTCCAATTAGAATTCAATCCTATGACAATATCCATAGCCTTTCCCAATCAGATATGGCTGCTTTTCTATTGAATTCACAATCTAAATCCAAATATATTCCTAATGGATTTTTAGGTTCATTTTTTACTGGTTTAGGATAATATTCTGATTTTAATGGACTTCTTTCTTTTTCATACACTTCTCTAGTGAATCCCATTCGGCTTGGATACTTTCCTTGATAATATGGAGATTTTCATTTTTCACTCATCCCTTCTCCATAGGGTCTTGTTCTAGGTAGTATATCAGCTTTATGTTCTTCATCCATACATACTTCCTCATTAGAAGTTTCTTGTTCCTCTCTTTGCCCTTCCCCTATGATTTCTTCATGGTCTTCTGTGAAGCTTTTTCATTCTATTAATATCTCTTCTTGCTTTATATTCATTTTCTATTTCTTCTTCAGTTAACTGCCATATGGGCTTTAGATTTTCTTTTTCTTCTAAAAACTCTTCCACTGACTGTTTTATTTGTTCCCATAATTTCTTTTCTTTTTCTATTATATTTATCGTTTTTGTATTCTCATATAAATGAATTTTTACCTGTTTATATGCTATTTCTTCTGTCTCTACTTTGTTTTTCCCCATATTATTTTTCATTACTATTCTTCCTAACTCTTCTTCTAATTCTAACTCTGATTCTCTCGGTCTTATTTCTATGGGTGTTTCTATCCTTTGTTTTGGAATAGTCAAATCTTTCCATTGGATAGTTTTAGGAATTATCTTTTTTGGAATGTAGGGTTTTGTTTTCTGTTAATGTAGTCTCACCTTTTTTACTCTGATTTATCATATTTGTTATTATTGATGTTCTTACTAATTTATCGCAAACCCTATACTGGACTGAACAATATTGTCACTACCTTTTGTCATCATTTATCTTGCATTTTGTAGTTTAATCATTAGAGTTTCTTTAAGGTTTTTATCTTCTAATGATACGTTAAAATTTGGAAATATTTCGAAATGAATTGGTCCTTCACTTGTATTCCTCCTATTAAGGCATCTTGAAGTCTTGTATGTCTACAGTCTAGAACACACACTAGTGTTGATATGTCTAACCCTTTTCTAAATAATGGACAAACTCCTATTTGTATCATTCCTAAATGTGCAAGATCATATCCTTGTTTTTTATAATTTTTTATTGTCAAGGATTGGAATCGTCAAGCTTTTTTCACTATTCTTGGATACTTAAGAGATTCCTTCATTTATTTCAATAGATGTATATGATTTCAGATCAAACATAGACAATTTATAGATTTCTTGTTTTTTCTTTTCATGTATTTTCCATTGGTAAATTTCATTATATCGTTTAATATCTTCCCAGCTACATTCTTCATTATAAATTTCTTTTAACCTTACAGTCTCTATTTCTTTCATCATATATAGTGTACTATTAAAGCTTCTTATCACTTCTTGGGTCGTAATTGCTCTCTTATTAGGTTCAACCACCATAGTTGTTCGGAACCACAAATCATTCCCACCGATGGTTAGAATTTCTTTGAATATGTGCTTGAATTCATTCGAGACTTGACCAAAACTCATATTGGAGAAGAAGAATATGGTCCTCGGGTTCCCTTTATTGCAACTATGTTCCTATTTATTTTTGTTTCTAACTGGTCAGGCGCGCTCTTTTACCTCGGAAAATCATAGAGTTACCTCTGGGGGAGTTAGCTGCACCTACAAATGATATAAATATTACTATTGCTTTAGCTGCTATTAAAGCTTTTAGTTGATGTTTCTTTATTTTCTCTTCCCAGCTACATTCTTCATTATAAATTTCTCCTAACCTTGCAGTTTGTATTTTTTTCATCATATATAGTGTACTATTAAAGCTTCTAGTTAATTTTTTTTATTTTCTACATATTCTATTAAAAATTTTTTTACGTTTAATGAAAGATCCTTAGTCTGCTGAATTAAATCTATATTCTCTATTTGTTTTATTTCTTCGATTCTTTTTTGAATTTTTTCTATTTTTTCTTCTAGAGCATTATATATATATTTTTTCATATATAAGATCTATTAAAAATTTAAAGAACTTCAATAATATTTATTATAGTTTCTTCACCTATTCTCATATGTTCTGAATGTCCAGTCTTTTCTAATTTTACAACACATTCTACATTTGGATCTATAGAATCCATATTACTTTATATAACCAGGCTCTGAAACCAATATAAAATGTGGAATTGAAAAACAGAGAAATTCTAAACAGGGAGAACAACTTCAAAAGGTAGATAGGTTTCAAGTCTGTTGTTCATCTAGTTTTCTAAATCAATTGCAAAGTTCTTACCTGTGGTTTATGGATCCACTGTGCTTCGTCCACTGAACTCTTGCCTAAAAACGAACCTTCACACGCCCAGCTTGAATTAAATATTCTCGTTGAGACTGAGACTCTTCGAAAATACAATGGGTCACTTCTGTGTCCACTGAAAGACTGATCCCAGAACTCGTACTCCTCATTTGGAGATTTTCCATCTTCTCCTTTTTTGGGCCATCTGGTTCAAATAAACTCGAAAAACCTTCCAAAGCGTCTAACTTAGAACACCATTCCTCATTGACCCCATCAAATCTCGGAACATTGCTCGGGCTCTTTCCTTTAAAGAATGCCTCTGCTACTCTTCTTTGGACTCCATTTCCCTGTGGAAAAATATGATATGAATCCACCTCCATCTTGTTACAAGATTTTCTTTGTGGATCCCTCCCCACCAAGGGCTGGTCAAACCGAACTTCGATGGCATTTCGTTAGGCAACGCCAGGGACTGGTGGCATCAGGGGGGTCTTCTGAGTTCATCAAGCTGAAATCCCACTGGCACACTTTGGGATAAGCATCATCGGAGCCTTATTCCAACATGGCCAAATGCATGGTGCTCTTCACTGACCTGAGAAACTTTAGTACCCATTGTGGAGCGCATCACACAGTCGAACGAGACTATGGCAATATCATTTTCTGGGCCTCCCAATCTACTTCTGTTCCTTGGACATTTCAATAAGTCTTTGGCAACATCTCATCACTGTATTCCCCTCTCCTGGTGTCTACTCTCACTTGGAGAGAATCCAACTCCTTGGCGGATACCTTGGCTAAGGAAGGTGTGTGTAAACCCAGCCTAGTAGTGATTCTCCCAGCAGCACCACCTGCTGATAAGAATAAGATCCTCTTGGTCACCACGCCATCGGCCACCTTTGTACGCACACAATTTTATGTATCCCCACCCCTATTCTCTGTATAGATTAACGGTGGTTATCCACCCCAAATTATATACATCCTATCTTCGAAGACCGATTTCAGAACTCCTTTGTTTGAAATACAAGTCACCATTGTGAAAAAGAAAAGCACTGTGCAGAGTGTTTTTTTCAACTTGGCTCGCCGCATGTAAGCAAAAAAAGTCTGCTACAGGTGGCATTTGGGTTTTGAGTTGCAGAGTATTTCTTAGACTCCGGTTTCTAAGACCAGGTCTGTTTGAAATATGCCCAAAATAATCTATTCCCAGAGTTGGAATGCCTCTTCATGTGAAATATGTATTTTTTAGATTCTGAGCCAGTGAGCTTGAATTTTCCCAAACTCTTTCAAGGAATTGGGGTGCCTCTTCATGTGGAAATATATTTATTTGGACTCCAAGGATACTTTTGCTTGCTTCCAATGGCCAAACTGTATTTGCAATAAATATCATAACAAATTAGATTATAAGAATCCCATGTGAATCTGGTGGAGGCAAACTGCAGTTACCTAACTACAATAGCACCACTAGTGATTTGGATCCAATAGCCACGAAGTGGACTAAGATTATAATGATGCGATACTAAGCTGTTGAAACTTGTGCTTCTTTTGTTGTCTTCCGAAATGGCCTGTTTTATATGGAAAAAGATCATACACCTTACGGTTGTCAATTTTAATTCTTTCGCACATAACTTCTAATGATGTGTCCAGCTTCTTTTTTTTCTTGATAGAGCGGAATGGTGGAACTCAGATCCAGGTAGGTTCGTTCCCGTGCGTGGAGATTTGTGTATCGACACCAAAGACTTGGGATAAGGCTCCGATGATGCTGATGATGATTTTCTATTTATCTCTGGTTGATCATTCTGTTAGGGTTTGTGGCCTTTAAAGTCCGTGAGAAAATATAAAAATAAATGTAATGGATTGTGTACTTTAGTGGGAGTGTTTCTTGGTTGACTGACCTAGGGTTGGGCTGTCTATGGTCTGGGTCATATCCAAAACCCATTCCTTTGGGCATAGGTATTGGTTTCGAGGGTTCCTGAATGGTCATATCTTGTTGAGGTCTGATAGATGCCTAGAGACGATATTTGTAGGTCAGTAAGCCACCAGGATTCCTACGTGCGGTTACCCATGTGAGAGGTTACCCACCTGGAGTAGAAGTGGCTGTAGAAGAGTGCTTTGAACTGATAACACATTAGTCAACACTTTCTGCTTTTGTGGTGAACAGGAGCTCAAGGGTTTTATTTTGTTTAGTCAAACAATTACATAGTAAAGTGGTTTTCATAAGGTGCTTCTTTTTAGATCACTTGCATTTTTTTTTTCTGGAAAGATTGGTAGATTAATGCTTGCATTTTGTATACTATTCAAAGGATCATACAAAAGTCCTTTTAGAATGATGAGGATTCATTAGGCTTCCTTTGACATTATTTAATAGTTTGGAGTGCATTGTTGTTTGTACTTAAATCTTAACTGCAATATGCAGTCTCTTTTGAACTTCAGACTTATAACCCTTCTTGCTTGGTGTTCCTGTTCGCTACTGTGTGCCAGGCTGTGACCTTAGTGTTTAACCCATCTAAACTTTTTATTACCTGAGTTTAATAACTATCATTCCTAAGCCTTTCCTTTCCTTTGATCTAAAAGTTCTCTTTCCTAAATCACAGTCCGGCTGCCTAAACCTTACTTACCTCTATATTTAGCCCATTACTTACCTCATTTACCTCCATAGTGACTGAATCAGATTGTACTTACCCATGACTTACCTAATCATAATGAATAAGCATTTATGTGCAGAGTCAAAACTAGAACCCTCTACTGCTATGTTTTAATATTAGAGCTCCTAAGGGACATCTGCTCTTCATTTGTAGGTTGATATTGCTGCTGGAGGATGGCATTCTACTGCACTGACAGACAGCGGAGAGGTAGTCTTTGTTCCTGGTTGTGATCTATCAAATTTGTATTGTGTGCTTAATGTGCTTTACATTTCTATTGTCTCGGAATCTTTTGTGCTGTGTATATCTCGTGCCCACAGTACTCTTTGATAGCCTATTACTTGTTCACCAGAAGCTAATTCAAACTCCATTGGTGTGATATGTATTCCTATTTCAATGAAAATGTATTGCTTTAGAATGTATTTTGCATGTACTCAACTAGCCTGCATATATTGCTCCACATTTTGCACTTGCTGATTGCAAAGTGTTAGGAATTTTGCAAAAGGTATATGCAGTCAATTGAGGCCTCTTGAAAAGGTACCATTCGTACCATAGGGTGTTTCGTGACTTCTCTGGTTCCTTTTTTCTGTCAAAATGATTCTGTTGATTGACAAACTGTAATGAATTTAGAAGGAACTTTATATTCTAAACTAAATGGGGCATGCATTTAGAAGGTTCTTATGAGGACATTATAATAAGTTTGTGATTTGTAATCCCAAAAGCGAATCCCTTTTTTTTTTCCAATGGAGCTCTATACATGCAAAATTTTCCTTTGTTAACAAGCTGCTAAGTGTTTTGCACCTAATCATATCACTCTTACATGCGTGTGCGTATACCGTTCCTAACAGAAAGGGTAAAGGCAAATTTATCAGAAAGCCCCTAAAATATAAATTATTTTATATTTTACCCATTATCAAAACATGTAAAAATCAGCTGGTAAAACACATGATTATGTGTCCACTAATGGGTTTCTGGAAATTAAATCAACAGAAATAGGTGAGATGTTAAACTACTTATTCCAGCGGTATCCATCTATTGCTTGGTGCTTTGTTGCTTGTCTTGCTCCCCTGCCTATCGGGCTAGGTGAAGTCTCCCTTGTTGCTTGCTGGTCTTACTTGCTAGAGGACATTCATGCATATAATGTTCATCCCGCGAATGCTTTTGATGAATTTTGCTAAAAAGTCCACCAGTGCCCAATTGTAATGCGCTAATGATAATAGTATGTGGTCTCGTACAGTATTTCAGCTCACAGGAAGCAAAAGAGTTCATAGTTTTCTTTTTGTTTTGGCAGGTGTATGCTTGGGGAAGGGGAGAACATGGTAGGCTTGGTTTTGGTGATGACAAGAGCAGTAAAATGGTTCCACAGAAGGTCCAACTTCTTGCTGGAGAGGTTGTAGCTCAGGTGGACTCAATTCTCACACTTGTCCCCAACTTTTATCATTTCGCTGGCCATACATAAAAAATAATTGTTTCATTGTTGATTATCCATGATAGGTCTCTTGTGGAGGCACGCACTCAGTCGCCCGTACATGTGATGGCCGGATATACTCGGTAAGAAAATATTAGATGAGATGAGATGGTATGAAATGATTCAGTTGTGATGTATGACTTTGGTTTAATATGTTGCAGTTTGGGCGAGGGGATCATGGACGTTTGGGATATGGAAGGAAGGTAACTACAGGGCATCCAATGGAAGTACCCATAGACCTGTCTCCACCAAGTAATGCAGAAAATACAGAAGGGAGCTGGTTTGTTAAACTTGTGGCGTGTGGAGGGCGGCATACTCTCGCTATTACCTCCTGGACTAGTGAAACTGAGGCATCAGCATCTGAATCGAATTAATAGTAGATACTACTGTTTAGTTACAATTCACATGAGGGAACATCATATGAGAAAATAGCCTTTGGATTTTGAGGACAAATTGTTTTTGCCCCAAAAATAGCTCACTTTGTGCTAAAATGAACAACTGTCATAAAATGACAGTAATGCATAAGTTGTATCGTGTTCCCCTTCTTCAGACAGTAGTAGTTTCTTGTGATGTCTGGGTTTCAATTATGTTATGTTGCATAACTTCTTGCGCTCTTGCACTTCTATATCGCAAGCGTTCATGTAGTGCTTCAGACATCTGGTTGAAGAACTCTGAGTCCCATCTGTTAATTAAAAGAGGATCCTCAGCATAGCAGATGTATATGGATGTAACAGCACTTTCTACCACGACCATTGCCAGACCAACCTGAAAGAAAGAACCAATTGTTGGTTATGCTGTCCACCGCATAAAAGGATCTGCTAGTGCATGGGAAATTGAACTTAATATGCATATTAAAACTCAGAAAGGCAGCGAGGATGGTAAAAATGATTGTTTTTCGTTTTATTATTTTTTTATTGAACAGGTAAACATGATTCTTACAACAGAATGCACAGCACAATAGAAAACTCAACTGCGCTCACAATTTGCTGGATAGAATATGTTTGAAATTTTCACAGAAACATATCCCTCAGTTTTCATCTGGTCTCATAAAAAGCTTCGAGGCATTTCTGACATGTTAGCAGTCCTTTCCAAAACATTGTGTTAAGTTTTTTAACTGGTGTGGATGGGATACTCAAATTCCGCATGGATTGCAACCAATTTAATGGCATCGGGTAACCAAACATTAAATAATGCTTTTCCAGAGGTTCTAAACATTATCTAGACATGATTTGATAACCTTTGATAATTTGGTCAGGGTTTTGACTGGAACAACTTAATTGTACCCCAAAGATAGAGACTTATGGGGAACCATTTTCCGCATATTTCAGAAATAAATACGTTAATGGACACAACAAACAATTTGGTGCTCGTGAGCCGGACTCGTTGATGGTGCAAGTTCAAGTCCTAATAATGCAAAGATCTCCTTGATGGATGTCCAATAACGCAAATATCAAACTGCAATTGATCCAAATTATCTCACTAATAATTTCCAAGTCTTTTTGAACGTTCCTAATTTTACACAAGACTCTGAGCAACGAAGGATAAGTGTGTGGAGCAACTTTAAAAAAATTTCGGCAATAATCAGACAACTTTTATTAGTATGTCCATCACGTACATGTTTTACCATTGTTCTTAGAAATTTTATAATGAAACCTAAAGACAAATACAAAAGAACAAATAGAAAATTCCAAGATATGATTGCTGCTACATTTACAAACACATGACTCAGAAAAACAAAAACTGGTTATGAAAATCCGCCTTGAAAACCACCTAAAATTTAGGGTTTTGCACATGTTACATCCCTCATGATTCCTCCATATCAATGGTGCACTACTTGGACGATAAATATATTCTCTTTTTCTGTCTTGGAAGACAAATACCTTCTCTTTTTCTCTGTTTCAGGCAGAAGTTTCAGGCTTAGAGTATTTAGTTTCAGACTTACCTTCTTCATCAAGGTTTCTATTAGACCTACCTCCTAATCTATATATCTCAATCTTTCCAAAATCTTTCAGAACCTTTTCAAGGCAAATCCTAACTGACACTGATTCCATAATCCAATTAACTTTCTTGGGAAATCATGGAAATATAGAAAATCTAGGGAAATTGGAATCAAACCATCTAGAAACACCTCCTGTGGGCCTCGCACCACATTGGGTATATCATGTCCAAAAAATATTTAATGAAATATTGTACATAGTGGGACCCCATAATCAATGGGGTTCACACATAACTCTCTTTGCCCTTTCACGTGACCCAAGATGCCCTTAAACAGGCCAATGTGCTCCACATAATTTCATAAAATCATCGTAAATAGTCTTCCAAACAAACAAAAAAAAAAATTACTCCAGCAAGGTCATAGATCGAAACAAAATTTACTTCCATAAATTCCCTTAAAAAACAATTTCACAATACCAAAAATAAGATGACTGAGAGGAGAAAATAAAATATATTTTATTTTCCTCAAAAAAACCCTTAAAAAGCTTTTAGAGGGCACCTCTAAGAGAGTGCACCAGCAATGAAATACAATCCTAATTATATGCTCCATGTATACCCAATAATTACACCCTAAACCTCAAACCAACCCAATAGACCCGTGGCCCATATGTCATGCAAGGGGCTCATGACTGGCCTATCAAAGCTAGCCAAGGACAAGAGGAACCACAATGCAGGCACATAATACAAGTGTCCCCTAAGTACACACGTATGGTCGAACCTATATATTGACACGCAGTCTTCTAGTGCAGGGGGTACTCTTATCATTGGACTCAAGAAACCGCAATTAGCAGTACACATGTTTAGGATGCCATATCAAAACTCAAAATGCACCATCCTATCAAACGAGACCTTTTTAGTTTCCTCCTGGCCAGCAATCCACTAGTGGGCTAATCCAAACCTCGACTAAGGCAACCCAATTTAAAACTATAGAAACAAAGAAAAAGAAGAGAAGAAAAAGAAGAAAGTCCAGGGAGAAGAGTAGATTAGAGATACAAGAGTTAGTTTGAGAAAGTGACATTGCCTTTTGAGGCGAGAAAAGAGAAGGGACTGTCACATTAGAGTTACCTCACCCACAAGCCCCTCCCATTCTTATTTAAAATGATTAAAAAGTACAATGCCCATATGTATTGGAAAAGGTTGAAAAATTACAAAATGCCTATACGTATTGGAAAAGGTTGAAAAAGTCCTTAAGGACTTGTATACAAAATCAAATAACAATAAACTTTAACTTTTGCAACATTCCCTCTCAAGCTGATATCATTCATACCCAGCTTGCTTAAGATCACTTGCAATCAAGGTTTCCCAACAACCTTAGTAAGGACACTTGTGCTACCTAGTTTTTTGTTTTAACATATTGAAGGCATATTTCTCTTATAGCAACTTTCTCTAATGAAATTATTATCTACCTCTATGTACTTGGTTCTATTGTGCTGGACTGGGTCGTGAGATATATTGATGTTTGCCTTGTTATCACACTACAAAGACAGTGAACCCTTCAAAGGGGAAAACCAAGTTCTTGTGTGAGAATATATAGCCTAAATAATTCACATGCACTATGGGTCATGGGTCTGTACTTGCTTCTACACTTGATCTAGTTAAACTAACTGTTTCTTACTACAAGTTAGAAGATTATCTCTAACCAAAGTACAGTAGCCTAGTGTAAATCTCCGATCAACAAATTGAACCAGCCCAATTTCCATCTCTATAAGCTTCAACTTGCAAGTGCCCATGATTAGTAAATAGAATCCTCTACTTGATGATTTCAGATATCTAAGAATCTCTATTAGAAGCCTCAAGATGAATAATTCGTGGATGCATGAACTGACTAATACGGTCACAACATTTGCTATTTCTAAACATATGAGTGAGAGATATATCAATCTAACTACTAATCTATGGAAACACATCCTCAACTTTGAGAGATTCAGTCCTTTGGTCGTCAAGATTGTGGTCCATAGGAGTATCACCCCAGTGTTCTTATTTTCTTAAGAAGATCCAACACATACTTTGAGAGAGAAAGATTCCTCTCTTAGCTTGGCCACTTCTATTCCAAGAAAATACTCCAATGGACCCAAATCTTTAATTTAAAATTCCCTCACCAAAAACACTCGAGTTGCCAAATTTCCTTGAGACAGTTACTGGTTACAATCAGGGCCGTGCTACTGGTCTTAGTATATTTGACCAATTAGGTACGGTTAGTGTGATTCTGAGTACACCCTATTCTTTGAGCAACATGTATGAACATAAATGGCCTTCCTCAAGTTGCAGATTTTTTCTTCAGTTGAAAGAGCCCGAAATTCAAGTGAAGGTACCATATACACTTCTTCCTGTAGTTCCCATGAAGGAACACATTCGTGACATCCACTTTGGTGTAACGGCTATACCAAGGTAGCTGTCCGGGACAAAAGAATGAATGAAGGTCATCTTAGTGAGTGAACCCCTTGCCAATTAATCATGCCTTATATTTGTCAATTGTATCATCTTTCTTGTACTTTACAATATAAACTCTATTTGTAATAAACTAATTTCTCTTTAAAAAGATCTACCAGTTCCTGGGTACCAATCTTCGTTAATGCCCTTATCTCATTCTACATAGCTTCTTTCCACATTGGATGAGCTAAAGCTTTTGTAACACTAGAATTAATACAAACAGAAGACAAATAAGATACAAAAGCATGTAGGAAGGGACAAGGACTCGTACAAAACAAATTGTTTATTGGGTGTACAATACAATTTCTTCTATCCTTCTGTACAACAATGGGCAGATATGAATCATCACATTGAGAACTGTTTGGATTACCTGGATCAGAGTTACGCAATTGCTTTGGAGGCTTCTCAGCTATGGCGGCTCTACTTTTTGTTTCGGTCGAGTACAAACTTTCAGTTCTTTCTTTTCAACATCATACGATTGCCCTCCACTAACTTCCTGAGCTTCACAATCAAGAAAAACGAAAATAGGAAGGGGAACAAAAGACCTCTCCTCCACACTATGCTCCCCCAAACGAGAAGGAAAAAATGGAGTTCACTCAAAGACAGTGGAATCCATTGAAACAAACTTCTTCCCTAAGACTGGATCATAACATTTGCAAACCTTTTGAGATGACGAATAGCCAAGAAAGATACATTTTGCAGACTTGGGATCCAACTTTGTACGCTACGAACCAAATACAAGAGTAAAGCAAACACGTCCAGAGTATCGAAGGTACACTAAACAATGGACAATTAGGGTGGAGAAGCTTAAAGGGAGATTTTCAGTCTAGAACACAAGACGATGTACAATTATACAATAAGATATTGCGAGCACAGCTTCGGACCAAAATTTTTTGGGAATATTCCTGCTCAAGAAAAGAGCTCGATCAACCTCCCAAAAGATGTCTATTCCTGAAAGGGTGGTTATGTGGAACTCAAGGTATTAAATTTGAAAATTTTCTTTTACTTTTATTCCAAATACCAAAATTCCATTTACGTGAACCACTATATGTTGCTACAAATTAAAATACTACCCTATATACAACCTAAGATCTTTATTTTTACTACCAAAAGAAATAAAAACCATCCAAGAGCTTTAAACTAATTTCCACTATGATTTTTAATACAAAACAAGTTCCTAGAAATTCACAAAAAAGAAGAAGAAATAATGCTGAAAATAAGTACAGCTACTAAAAAGACTTACTGAAAGATGCCTGAAGTTACCCTCACAAGTCTTGGTACACCCTACATCTGATTCCCTGACCAATGACGTACTTTTACTCATTTTAAGTGTTGATGGAAATTCTAAGATAGGAAGCTTTTTAGACAATACTTCTTCCTCTAGGGTTTTAGAGAGCTCAAAAATCAAACTAGGGTTTCTACATACCCTGTAAGAACAACTTAGAACTGAATCTGTGAGTTGATCTCTCTCTAGCTGGGCTTCTCCCTTCTTTTCTTCAAATACAACAAACCATACTCTAGGGCTTCACCATGTACATAGCAGAGGCGAGAGGGTGGCATGATTCTCTAAGAGGAGAGAGGATGGCGTGATTCTCTAAGAGGAGAGAAAATTTGATGTGAAAGAGAGAATATTCTGGCATGGAGAGAAAAAACTTGGGGTGTGAGAGACGAATCTTTTTATGTGAGAGAAAAAATCTCGTAATGAGAGAGGGGCCTGAAATCTTGTTTAAATAGAAACAAGATCTATTTCTTATTTTGAATAGGTAACCAATCTAAGTATCCTTATTTAATTTTCAGCTTGATTTTTAGGATAATTAAGAAATCTGTGGGGTGAGAGAGATTTAGTCGAGAGCAATTCATCCCACAAATAAACCATCATGATTTTAGGTGGAAGGATAATAATATTATCCCTTTAGATTTTGACCCTAGTCCAACTCTTTTTTAAATTTAAAAATATAACCAATCTTATCATTATCTAGATCTCCCATAATCTAAGATAATAGAATAAGAAATCAAATCTTATTTAAAATTTAAAGATTTCCTATCTTATCTGTAACTAATTTTAAAATCAAATTTGAAACAAGAAAAGTGGGGTTTAAAATCAACACAAACAGCCGCTCAAATGCCCTCCCACAAGGATTTGAGATCATCTATACAAGAGATCTCAAGAACATGAGTCTCACAACTCAAAATAAAGGGGTTGACATGGTCAAGTTGTCCAACAATTGATTTTGAAATCATCAAATCATCCCAACCAGATCTAGAGTTTCTAACCTAACATCAAAAGTAGAATCCAACGGCATAATCAAGGTTTTACATTCAGTACCTGTTTTTTGGAATACGGGTTTCTAACCGTACGGCTGATGAAGACACTTGCACGATCACATCACATCATTAGGATGTAAAACACCTATGTTGAAGTCTCATTCTCTTATAACAGGTTAAAAAATGTCGAAACAGAGAAAAAGAAGAGGAAAAGGAAGGAGAAAGTCTAGAGAGAGCACAGATTTACTGATAGAAGAGTTCGAGAGAGGAAGTGAGAAAGTGTGGCATTGAGGAGAGAAGCATGAAGGGGCTGTCACATTAGGGTTACCTCATCCATATGCCCCTCCTATTCTTATTTAGAATTGATCAATTATAAAAAGTACAAAACGTGCTCCCTATGTATGGCAAAAGGACGAATAAGTCCTCGAGGGAAATACAAAAAAGATATGACAATAGGCTTTGACATCTACAACACCCATCAGACCAATTTGGTGATGCATCCAGGAACTATTGTTAGCACATATCCAGCCCAAGGTGCGGATTCCGCTCCTCCTAACCAAGGCTTAGTCACATCCAATGTGAGAGTGATAGAGCGCTCTTGGCCCCAACCATAGAGTCCGATCAAAACAGATGCTCATGTCAAAACCACCCTAAACAATATATTGCCTGCTCTCATGGCATGTTTTATCCATGGAGCCAACACTCGCACTCAAATTGGGAGTTTTATTTTGATTATATAAACAATACAGAATACATGGGATAAACTAGCTGTGAATTGAAAACCAAGTGGTAAAGCCTTTAATGGACACAAATCCAAACGAAGGCTAATCCTACCTGATGTTTAATTTGTAATTCCATAGAGGTGTAAGATATGTTACCTTCCAAAAAGGAAAAGGGAATGAGCAACTGTGTGTGGTAATTGGTACCTGGACACTTGAAAAGATAGACAACTAAGATGAAAACCTCAAACACTAAAATGCTTGCAAGTGAAACCATAAGCATGTAGCATCTAAAAAACTGAAGTGTAATTTATATGGATCATCACATCTAATGGAATGATCGATGTCTTTCCCAAAGAAACCAAACAGACCTTTGAAGGAATTGTTTCAAAGCAATCAAACAGATTTTTTTTAACCAAACATAGCTGGAAGCCCTCTCTATGATAGTTATTCCTAGATATATGACAACTAATTGCTTCACGTCTTTAAGAAATCTGCAGTATATGGAAAAACTTGCCGCATAAATAAATATACTAGGAACTATTTGAGGACTTACCAAGATCATCCCCATCAACATAGCCGTAAAACCAACCATAACCACTCTATCACTTTTCTTGAACCATGTCCAGATTCCGGCACATGTTCCAGTAATAAGTCCACCCAAAGTTGTTCCCATCAAGAGAACTGCACCAGAACAATCATAAGCAATAAGGGCTTCAATGCCAGTTGACTGAAATAGCTCCCACGCATCCCTTGCTGAATGGTTAAAGCTCTTCCCAGAAACTGCTATCTGCAAAGATAAAATTCATAAGTCCATAGGTGTCATTCATATTTTGAGTCTTTAGAAGCCAAGCCAACACACAGTCGGATCTTAGAAAATATTCACATATATTGGGAAGAGATATTCCACATAATTGACATGTCATGAGATGGGCCAGAAGTATCTTTTCTGAGTCAACATATAATGCTCACCACATGAATCTCCATGTCTTGTACTATCCCACTCAAGTGCTTCCAATTAACAAAGAAGGCCATTAACCAAATACAAGTAGACATTAGCAAAATTTACAATCTTGGAGTAACACTCATCTACAGTTTAAAATTTTAATTGTCCGGATATCCAGATCATGGTCCTATGACATAATAATAGATGGCTCTTGGTCAATGGGATTTATATATAATTTTTTTAATATCTTTCAAATGAGATGTTCGATAATTGTGAAATCAATGTCAAACTAATTGCCTTGCAGCAAGGATGAAAATATCTAAGGCTTAGGAAAATTGTATTTCATAAGTCATGTGCCAACTGCGGAAAATTTTCACCCACAAACGTAGATCTATACTGGTAGGGATCTTTTTTTTCTGTTTTCTTCCGTTTTTAGTGTTCTCCTAATTGCACGAGAAGTCAGATGTAATGGTAGTCAAGAATTGTATATATATAATGCACCAATTATAATGAAGAGGCTTGTTTGTTGAATAGCAACTAACTTTGGCTGTGTTACACACTAACCTTGTCATGTGAATTTCATTTACCACAATAGCAATGATGGCAACACGAAATTGAGCACAACATACTTTATAGGCTGTTTACCTGTGTCAAGAATGCAAAGTACTCCAGCTGTTCCATCTTGTGAAGTTTACAACTCAAAAATTCATGTACGACCATCATGTGTATACTTTGTCTTTGTCTGCCCCTACATGTCTAGTCTTTTGCTGCATTTGAACTCCAAAATTTTGAAAATCAACAAAAAACAAGTTCCATTGGATGGATAGAATGGTATGAAGTTACAATTTGCTTAAATCAAAGCTTAAAACCTGGAGGAAAAAATCCTTTGGGGCTATGGATGTAAAGAAATCGGCTTTACTTGAAGAGATTGCTGAGCTAGATCATTTAGAGGAGCACAGAAACTTATCCACTATTGAACTGAAGGGTCATAATTGTTGGTGTAGATACTTGTCCTAGGTACAACTCTTTTAAAATTTCACAAAGAGAAAAATATACACCTCAATTATATACACTTTCTTCAAAAGGACCGCCAACTTTGATTGATACAACAAATCTTACAACTCCAAAGCAGTAGGAAAAGAGGATCACAAACTCCTTATAATATGCCCATAATCATTTCCATTCATTTGGACACCATGAGATTGCATATGTACAAGATAATGTACACTAATGTAAAATTCAGCCATTCTTAGAATTACATCAAACACTTTTACATACACCAATGGCTTAAATGCAATCTCAATTATTACAGACACTTTCACAAATGTGTACATAGAAGACATAAGCCATGGCAAGACAAAACTCATGCAATTTCCCAGCAATTACCTCCTCGGGATTTACAACAACCCCTACTGAAGTTCCATTACAACAACACGAGGATCCAAGCTCCATCACACTTAATATTTGGAAAGCATAAAATAAACTTCAAATGCACAATCTAAGATCAATTTAGGGACCGATTTGATGCAGAAGATTGAGAGAAAAAATGATGCTAGTGTGCGGTACAAAATTTGTGCCTATTTTAGTCTGAAATGATGGAGCATAGTAATTATGAGAGCATAGTGAGGACATATAAAAATGAAGTAAAGAACACAATGAAAGTGACAATACCTTCCTGTAAATGCACTTTGCGGCAGGTTACAGCAATGTTTGGAGGACCAGATGATGTCTCAAGGCTATGGAGCCTGATGGAGCATGGAAGCAAGGTGGGCTAAGTGCACAAGGCCATGGTGCAGACCATGGGCTCTTCTCTCACACATGGATAAACCTCTCTTCCAGTCTCTCTCTAGCTCTCTAGGCTATGGCGTTCCATTCTCTCTCTCTCAATTGACATAGTAACAATGTCATTTAGAGCCCTTGAAATAGGAAATCTATGGGGTGAGAGAGGCTTGATCCTAGCCATCCAATCCCTTGCTAGCTATCATAAGTCAAGGGTCTGGATTTAACACCATTATCCCTTGGCTTAAATTCAAACCCAAATTTATCTCCAATATTCAATTCAAAATTCCTACAAATGAGCATAGTCACATTCAAGGTTAATTCATGTTAATCAAATTCAAATTTTGGATCAAAGACTTAATTATTGTTCATCATCATAATTCGATTTCATAAGAGAGAACTTAAATGCCATTTAGAGCCCTTGAAATAGGAAATCTATGGGGTGAGAGAGGCTTGATCCTAGCCATCCAATCCCTTGCTGGCTATCATAAGTCAAGGGTCCAGATTTAACACCATTATCCCTTGGCTAAAATTCAAACCCAAATTTAAGTCCAATATTCAATTCAAAATTCCTACAAATGAGCATAGTCATATTCAAGGTTAAATTCATTTTAATCAAATTCAAATTTTGGATCAAAGACTTAATTGTTCTTCATCATAATTAGATTTCGTAAGAGAGAACTTTGAGAGAGGGGCGTGCTCCTAAGTATGAAATAAAGTTGCGCACGGTTTATATAAGGTGTCAACCTCAAAAAATTAAAGTAACATGCACCTCTAAATCTTGCTAAAATATGCATTTCCAGAATCAGGAATCGTTACAATGACCTAAAATCTATATTCACCCCCAATTATGAAATTTAAAGCCCCAAAAATAGCGTAGATTCATAAACACTTATTTTTTAAAAAAATAGACAGTCTAGATAATATGTTACAAGATGCATTATTTTTACGCCTTGAAACCTTTTTTTTTATTTTTTATATCATATACATTGAGTTTGACTTGATCAATAGTAGGGTTTTTGAACACAGGAACAACCTTTTTAAGTATATTTTAGAGGTGTACCACTTCTATAGTATAAGGTTGACACCTTATATAAACCTTTTGAATAAAGTTTTCTATCTCTAAGTTTCAAATTTAAAACTAAGCTCTTTCTCTCACTAGCACATGGGATTTAAATGGAATCAAGAAAGCATGCCAAGTAGCATGGAAATGGTCACTTTCATTGCCCAAAAGCCTAAAGGTTTAGATTGAGATCTCAAACCCAATGCCCCTTGTGGAAGCCCCCTATCTGCACCCTCTTAGACTTGCCACATTGTTTTGATCTCATGTGTATTTTGTGTATTTTCTTGTTTCTTGCCTTTGGATATATGTATTTGTACAAAGGTCTTATGTAAAACTGCTACCCTAATGTAATATCACTACACTATATATATAGTCTAATCTTCCTAGCGTGTAGGTATGCTTAGAGGAGTTCAAGCCAAGCCCTAAGCATAATTCTCTATTCTCTCTCTCATTTCCTCTCGTTTGTCTTTCAGCTGTGAAGTTTCACAAACAAACGCAAGTTAACATGGTATCAAAGCAGGTTTGGTGAGGAGAATAGATCCATCCATTACTGAAATACATCTTGAGTCTATCGTTCAGATTCGTTTTCTATACCAATCCAAGTTCCTTCGCTTTTCCCCCCTTGATCCTTTTCTCACTCTTGAACATCTTTGCGCAAACTAGTTTTCTTTCTCTTCGCAAATTGAGTCCCTTCTTTCTCTCTCTAGATCATTTTCTACACTCTTTCTTAATCTCTCTACTTTTTTGTTTCTCTCTCTAGATCTGGTTTTATTCACACTATTCCATCATCTCCCTAGATCTGGTTTTATTCTCTCTACATCTTTTCGTTTCTCCACACTATTCCACTGTCATCTCTCCCATCATCTCTCCTTGTTTTCCTTTTCCAGATTTCGTGAGATTGTATGTGCTCATTCCCCTTTACTATGGGATAGTAAATGCTTTCCAATTCCCCAAGTCAATCAAATTCGTTTTCATTCCCGAATCCTCAATATGTCTCCGTCTAACTTAAATCTGATAATTTTATTGTCCGGAAAAGGACTGTTGCTCCCTTCATCAGAGGCCAACATCTCTATGGTCATTTGGATGGATATACTAAGCCACTACCAGAATATGTTACTCAAGAAAACACAAACTTAGATGGAAGAGAGAGACCACTTTGGTGGTCAACCCAGCCTTTGAAGATTGACTTGTTAAAGGCCAAAATGGTATTGGTTGAATAAATTCAACCTTGTCTGAAGAAATTTTGGCTCAATTGGTGAATTTACCTACTGTGTACTATCTTTGCAGATCCCTCAACGAGTTCTATTCTCATGATCAGAGGCTCATGCTATGAATTAAAATCTGAACTTCAAGATTGTAAGAAGCGGAAGATGTTAGTGTCGGAATTTTATAACAAGATAGTATGAATATGTGAAAGCTCGCCAATGTTCGAAAACTCAGCCGCCTAGGCAGCCGCATAATCAGATGAGCGGCCAAAACACCTAGGCAGCATCTAGGCAGGTAACCTATGTGGCTTTCATCTAGGTGCCTTACCTGTCTAGGCGGTTTAATGAAGGCAGCAGCCAAGGCGCCACCTCAATGCAATGTGCCGAGGGCAGAATAAAGGCAATAGTTTGTTGGTGTTTTGGAGCTTCTAGTAGTTGATTTAGAGGACTTTTGGAACCCAATAGACAAGGTTTGGGCTGACATCGTTTTGATTTTGATATTTTAAAAGCATTATCATATTTAAATAAGGGTTTTGATTTGTTTATGCAATAATGTATTATGTTGTGAATCATTTGTTTTTTCTTTTTCTTTTTTTTTATTTTTATGATATATTTACATGTTTGTAGTTGAAAGATTGAATTTTTTTTGTTATTAATTGAATTTTTCCTCATTTGGACAATGAAATAGGGCCTATATCGAATTCTTTTATGAATAGTTGATTCCTTATTTGTACAACATGTCATGTTTTGATATTCAATTATTTTTTTTTTACTTTTTTAGATAAATCAATAAGGGAAAGGTTTCTATACTTCCCCTACAGCATAGAAGATCTATGCTTCCCCAATCATCCAGCCGTCTAGTTTTGATCAAGAGAGCCAATCACCTTTTGATCTTAGATCCGACGTCTCAAAGTATTTTATTTTTAGTTTTTTTATACAAATTGTATGAATATGAAATTTGGTAGGTGTCATCTTCTCATTGGGGCGCACCTATAAAAAATATTAAAAATATTGTTTTGATAAATATAATGACCAAAATACCCCTTGAAACTTTCAGGGGTGTTTTGGTCATTTTATTTTATTAGAAATATTTTTTTTTTATATTTTTCGCTAGTGCGAGTTTAATAGAGGATTGGATGTCCAAAATTTGGTGTCAAAATATTTATAGAAAAAAATTAAAAATAAAATAGCATAGAGACGTGACATTGTGATTGGGGCAATCTTAGGCCTCCATTTAGAATGGAGGGTTGGATAAGGGGAAGTATATAAGTTTGATGTCGTAGAAGAAGCACAGAAAGCTTGCCCATAAATAATTATATTATATCCTAATTCTTATGTGAAGCTATATATGATTATTTTTTTCAGATTGGTTTGCAATGAACCATGACCCAACGAGGACATGGAAATCCTCACTAGGATAGGACATGTGGGCAATGAGGGCCCCAAGTCCCACACCCATGTGGGACCGCAACATGTGGATCTAGGACCTTGGCTCCCTCTCCCACATTGCCTTAGAGATTTTTGGAAATTGCAAAAACATCCTTTCAGGTTTTTCATTGCTGAAAATGATTTTAAAAATTGCAAAAAATTCTAAAATTCATAGAATCATCTCTAATATTGAAAAGAAAAATTCTAATAGTGAATTGATACCCATGGCTCAAGAAAAGTGACTATCAGGGCACTCTACCCAACCCAGTAACCATGGTCCATGACCATCTTTTCAAACCAACCTAACGAGAGCAATGATGCACAGTCTCCTGTAGGAGCTCATGATTAGCTCATCAAATCTGACCAATAAATAATGGAACCATGGTATTGGAATGTAGATTATTGGTTGTAAGTCACACACACATATCATTATAGTTGAAGGGGGGCATTCTCTATGCACATGTACACGTACCTTTTTGTAGGATTGCATCCCAGTATGTGGTTGTCACATATAGATGTCGTGTGAAAGTTTGTTGTGGATTTGGCCATCACACTTACAGGCCTATATCTGCACAAAGGAGATCACGAAGCTCTCCTAGCCTATAAATTTCCCATGGGTATCTCTCGGACCTCAACAAGGGATAACACTCTAAAAACCCTCTACAGTAGTTCCATATGACCAAAAGAGGGTTTTAGACATGTCCTAGACCATAGATCGCCTAACATTGGGTCAATTAACCAATACACACTCTCACTGAATTATATAACCAAGTACAATTCATTATTTTACATGCTCTCATGGGCTTTAAAGGTTACAGACCCCAACATAAATTAGAAGTGTTTACTATGAGAGAATCCTAATTATATGGGATTATGGAAGGTCTAATTCTAGTTTCAATAGATGCAGATATGGGTCAAGGATCTGAGGGATAATGGTTCAAGGATTCCTCTTTGATCATGATGGCTAATCTAAAGAATGGATGACTCAAATTTAATCATTTCTTCCTCTCACATATTACGTAGGATTCCCTAGTCAAATTCGAGTCTTATTAGAAGATGGTATACCCACCATATGCTTTTCTGGACTCTCTCTCTCCTCTATCCTCTACTCCCCACCTCTCTCAATCTTTCTCTCTCTAGCTTCCTCTCTCTCTCTCTAAGGTTAGGCACTCCCCTAGTAAGGTACGACCATAGAGGTTTCACACCACCCTGGCTAGCCTGAGAGGAGAGTACTCCTAGCCCAGTTAGGTCTTGTGGTTGGAGGTGGTGCCACATTGTGGCATGCCCTAGTTTTGGGTTGAAAGGATACCTATTGTTTTCAGTTTCATGCTCAAGCCACAATTCTGTGAAAGGGTATCACCATAAGTGCTTCCTAGATTAGGAGGACTCAAGAAGGGCCAAGGACCAGTGTGCCATCTGCCTGGTAATCGGGTGTGGGGTGTCCCATGTCCTATGGGGGTGATCCTAAGCAAAGCTCAGACCAATTTGTTCTCAATTCCTATTTGTGTTAGGATTCCTATTTGAATTATGATTCCTATTCAGACTGGGATTCCTACATGAATTAGAAATCCTATGTGTATTGGAATTTGCATTGTAACTGAGATCAGTTCATGAATAAAAGTTTTATATATATTCTTCTTGAGGCAGTAAGAGTTAAAGATCCATAGCATGTAGTAGGTTTTATCTTATGCATCCACTCTGTAATTTTGGCATTTTAAGTAGAATTACCAGTTATTAATAATGGAAAAAGAGAAAAGTTTTGAATTTACACCCCTGGAATCCTACGTAGCCACTCCTTTTCAGCTATGACACATGGAACTGGTAGGATAATTTGTGACACATTAACCTTGAAGCTAAGATGTGTTTGTACCTTAATTATTTTGATTGATGTTGCATATATAACAGTAACGATGAAGGGACCAATAGAGGGTAAAATAGTTGACATATTTGTGGGAAGAAGTTAAACATAGAGATGCTCATGTGTACAAGGGTTACTGCAAGTGGAGAGGGGTGAGACCTAGCTGGTGGGTGGGCTGTGCATTGGGTTATCCCTCAAGGTGTAGACCTGCATGCCACTCATTATAAGTGGAAAAGTGTATATGGCGAATTTTACAAGTATATATGCTGCAACTCCTCATCTCCCAGTTGCATGGAGAGATATTACCAACCCAGCGAGAAAGAGGGAAAACTACCAAGAGTACAAACTCCACTCCCTGAAAATATAGTGCAGACACAAAAGACATCATGCTATACTGAGGTCAAGAGAATCATCAAATCTGGGAATCCACAATCTTACATGAACGAAAGTACACTAGGCAAATGAATAAACAAAATAATTAGTTTATTTGTTTTAGTCCTTGAAGATTAATGATGAACTTGTACACATTATAGATTTAAAAACATTAAAGCAAAATTATGTCATGAAACAATCGGCATTGCATAAATCTTCATGCTGCTTTATTTCAAATAGGAACAAGGTTAGAGGCATGATTAATGCCAGAGAGGAGATAGTTAAAGGCTACATTGAAATTTATGCAAGAGCAGGAGCCCCATAAGTTGCCATCAATGTTCTTGGAGATCTTCATAGGTTTGCATATCAGTAAGGGGTGATCCCTCAACAAAGTTTGATGGCTCAAATGAGAATTCCCCTGCCCTGAGCAGCTTGATGTCATGTTTGCATAAACATCATGTATGTTTCAAACAATTTATGTAATTCGTCATTATTGGGAACGTTAAGATGCGAGTTAAGTAGCAAGTATTTAACAAAAATAGGGTTACACAGTAGGGTAAATAGTTCTTGAACATTAAGCAATCTTGATGTAAATGTGACTGTGCTCCAAAAAAATTGTGAAATGAAAGATGAAAATTGAAACTCTTCAATTTTATTCATAGTAAATCTTAACCTCTCCAGAAACAAAGGAAAGAATGTAGATATGTAGTGTGCACTACCTGAACATATGCATATTTGTTGAAGAAGCGAACAAGTGTCTCAACAAGATTAAATAAGAAGTCTACACAGCAGAGCAAACACTCATTGTTGCCAATTTTCGATCGAAACCCACGGATCTATAGAAAATGCCAAAATGTGTGAATTGCCAATATCAAGAGTCAAGACCAATAATAGATAACTAAATAGAGCTAATAAATATAATTATGGCTTTAAAATACCTCCCATCTCAATGTTCGGATGGCAGCAGTGAAAAGAGATCCATAGCAGATGCTACCCAGAGATGTAGTCAAAGCATGTTGCAGAGTCCTTAGCAATGGCTTTGGTGGCATTGATGATGATCCTTGACCACCGTTTAAGAGAACTAGAACAACCATACCAGATACTACCACATGGACAGTGTTACAAAGAACAGCACCTGTCCAAAACAAACTGATTGAGAGTACCTGTATGTGAAATATAGAAACTTGTGAGTAAATTGGTGGGTATGCTACAATACAATACTACGAATGCAATTGTTGGAATCTTAAATCAATGGAAGAAATTAGAAAACTTGCCAGCTCACCCCAAGAAGCCACCAGCAGCCACCATCACCTATGCTTGAAGCAACCACACCAGATACTCCAAAAGACCAAATTGCGAACCACACGAGCATTAATCCCATAAATGCATAGGTAACCCTCATAACCTCAGGAACGTTCCAAACCATCTTGACGCCTTTTTGCAAAACCAACATTGTGAACGGAAACCTGTTTTTGATAAATTAGGTGTAAAACAAAAATTTTTCTAAGCACCAACCATTGCCACCCACTTTTTTCGATATTGCCACCAAAAACATGGATTAGTTCCAACCAGTGTTTAAAAAACCGCCGAGTCGAACTGGACTCGCCCGGTTCGACTCGGGAATCGACAGTAGCGTCTCGAATCACACGAAAAACCGAGAATCGCCCGGTTCTAGAGAGAACCGGGCGAGTCTGTACAGTGACTCGCCAATTCACTGTACGGACTCAGTGAGTCCCGTGAAGAACACGGGCTGCACAGTGTTCTTCACGGGATTCTTCAAAATTTGACATTTTTTGATCATTTTTCTTGTTTTTTTTGGCATGTGATCTAATATGCGAGCTTTAAACAACTTTATTCAGATTTTTCACGGATTAAATGGTTGAGAAATTTTGTGTTTTTGGATCACGAAAGTTGCATTTTTAGGGTTTCCGCCTTTCCTTGTGTTTCATGCCAAATAGGGCATGAATCTGTCAAAATTTGTAGGCATTTTGATCATAAAGTTATTCATCAAAACCTTCTGTTACGAATTTGAGATAATCGTTGAGAAAAACAGAGTTATTTGGCGATTGAAGGCTCGGGTTCACAAAACCAGGTAAGAAGTTTGGGTTTTTTTTTTTCCGCCATATGATTAATTTCACTGCATATTTTGAAGATAATGAGTTCAATTTGTAGGGTTTTTAATCTTTATTGTGTCTATTATGATTTACCATATTCAATTTTATGTAATTTGGTCAATTACAGCATGAATTTTTAGATGAACACAGTGATGTCTGTGGAAAAAAATTTCTGCTGTTTTTTTTTTTTTTCCGCCTTTCGATTTTTTGTTCATGATATATTACAAATAATGTGTTAGATTTCTAGCGTTTTTAATCGTTATAGTGTTGTTTGTAATTAAATGTATTCAATTTGATCTGATTTATTCAATTTGAGCTTCATTTTTTAGATTCAATGACTGTTGTCTGTGAAGAAAAGAACTGCGTTTTCTTTTTTTGCTCAATTTAATCGATTTGATTTGATTTATTGATGATAATGTGTTCAAAATTTAGGGTTTTGATTCCTTATATTGTTGTTTATCAGAAAATGTACTCAATTGGATGTAATTTATTCACTTAGAGGTGGATTTTTTAGTTAAAATGCCTTATGTAAGATGGCTCTGTGAAGAACAGAGTTTTTTTTTTTTTTCTAACCCATGATAGAATTTTTTGTAATCCATGATCGAATTTTTTGTAATCCATGATCGAAATGTTTGTCTTTTTTTTGTAATCCATGATCGAATTTTTTGTTTTTTGTTCTTTTTGTAACCCATGATAGAGTTTTTTGTAATCCATGATCGAATTTTTTGTAATCCATGATCGAATTGTTTTTTTCTTTTATTGTAATCCATGATCGAATTTTTTATTTTTTTGTTTTTTTGTAATCCATGATCGAATTTTATGTAATCCATGATTGAATTTTTTGTAATCCATGATCGAATTTTATGTAATCCATGATCGAATTTTTTGTAATCAATGATCGAATTTTTTGTAGTCCATGATCGAATTTTTTGTAATCCATGATTGAATCTTTTGAAAATTTGTGATTTTTTTTTTTAATCCATGATCAAATTTTTTTTGTAATCTATGATCGAATTTCTTTAAAATTTGTGATTTTTTTTTTTAATCCATGATCGAATTTTTTGAAAATTTGTGATTTTTTTTTTTTAATCCATGATCGATTTTTTTGAGAATTTGTGATTTTTTTTTGTTAATCCATGATCGATTTTTTTTTTGTAATCAATGATCAACTATTTTGAAAATTTGTGATTTTTTTTTTTAATCCATGAACGAATTTTTTGAAAATTTGTGATTTTTTTTTTTTAATCCATGATAAAATTTTTTTTTGTAATCTATGATCGAATTTTTTGAAAATTTGTGATTTTTTTATTTTAATCCATGATCGAATTTTTTGAAAATTTGTGATTTTTTTTCTTTTAATCCATGATCGATTTTTTTGAAAATTTGTGATTTTTTTTTTTAATCCGTGATTGAATTTTTTTTTGTAATCAATGATCGAATTTTTTGAAAATTTGTGATTTTTTTTTTGTAATCCATGATCGAATTTTTTGAAAATTTGTGATTTTTTTTTTAGTCCATGATCGAATTTTTTTTTGTAATCAATGATCGAATTTTTTGAAAATGTTTTAATTTTTTATTTTAGTCCATGATCGAATTTTTTTTTGTAATCCATGATCGAATTTTTTGAAAATTTGTTGTACTCTTTTTTTTATTTATTTTTTATCCATGATCGAATTTTTTGAAAAATGATGATTTTACGAAAAGATGTGAAAATCGTGATAAAGTTTTGATTATCATAATGTATTAAACCCAATTTTTTATTTTTATTGTTTGAGTTTGCTGTACTTTTTTTTTTTTTCCATGATCTAATATTTTGAAAAATGATGATTTTCCGAAAAGATGTGAAATTCGTGACAAAGTTTTAATTATCATGAGGTATGAAACCATATTTAAAATTTTTATTGTTAAAGTTTTTGTTGAAAAAATTGTATGTTGATAGATTACTTATGCAAAAAAATGCATGTTATTATATTTTTAATGCAAAACTGTATTTTTTTAATCTGTTGTTAATGCATTTTTTAGTTGGAATGACTGATGTTAGGTGGCTCTGTGAAGAATTGTTTTTATTATAAATTTTTTAATGCAAAAAATGTATTTTCT
>NW_006495648.1:127181-146576 GCF_000471905.2 Amborella trichopoda | reverse complement strand
TACCTACCTTACCCCTTCCCCGTTCGGTCCGGTACCGTACGTAGGGGACCGGGTCCGTCCCTACCTCTTCTACTACACTACACACACTACTCTCTCTCTCTCTCTCTCTCTCTCTCTCTCTCTCTCTCGTCCATGCCACCCTACTCTCTCTATCTATCTCTCCTCTCTAGATTAGGGGTGGCCCGTACCACCCTAAATAGCTAGAGGTGGCACACCACCCATACGTCAATAAGAGGGGTACACCCAACCCTATTTTGACTAAGGGAGATGCCACTTGCAGTATGCCCTACAAAGGTTCAAGAGGGGTCTAAGAAACCCTAGTTTTGTTTTATGCTCAAAAGCCTAGACTTGAATGATATTGTCTAAAGGAAGTTTCTCAACTCAAAAACAGTGTTCCAAAAAAGTGTTGGGCAGCGCCTAGGCGGCTGGATGGTCTAGGTCACCGGGGGCCTAGGCGGCAGCTAGAACCTGTGCCTCCTAGGTTCAAAAGAGGGAAAGGGGTGTCTAGTAATCCTTGTTTAGGTCTAGAATTTGTATTAAAAATGCATTTTTATGCATTTTTATAATCCAAACAAAATACAAATAAAAAATACCCCTCCCGATAGGTAGTTTTGCACCTAGGCGGACACAATTTCATAGGCACCCGCCCAGGTATGCTGGGCGCCCGCCTAGGCTGAACGAGGACGATGTGATCTGGCCAAGTATGTATAGTTCAAAATTTTTCTTTCTTTCTTTTATAATACCGGCTAGAACACACTTACATATGTCTAAGAATTACAATTTTAACTTCAATAAATAACCAAAAACAAGAATAGGATTCTCTGCCACTTTTTAAAACTTCTTTTATTACACAAGCAAAATTACATAAATGGAAATTGAGAACAAGAAAGCACAAGATAGTAAAATATAAAAGTAGTTGCCAAAGGATTACCTCCAATGGACTTAGCATAGCCCACACTGGGTTTCGTACAACAATGGTGGGATCTTGGTCTATCACTGAATCTCACCAATGGGAAGCTTGGTTAAACCCTTTACACAAATATGAGAGAATAAGCATATGGGATAGGGCCTCCTTTTGCCTCATAAGCTTGGGGCATGCCCCTTTCTTTGATCTACTACGAGCATACCCCTTCTTTCTTACTCTAGAGAGGATGAGAGTAGAGAAAGGGTGGCGTGCCACCCTAGGAGGAAGAGAGAGAGAGAGAGAGATAAGAGATTAGGCGGTAGAGAATGGCCCCCACATAAAGAATATCTCTAATGTAATTGCTAGGGTTTTGGCATCTAGGGTTAGCCATCCTAATGGATATTCAATCTTGACCGTAGATCTTAGGTAACCTGCGAGGTAAGAGATCTTAGCCATTCATTCCTTAGATCAGCTATCATGATCAAAAGGAATGTGCTAGAACTGTATTCCTCAGTTTCCTTAACCTAATACCATAAAAATCCATTTTATGAATAAGTGTCATATCATTCCAATTTGTGTTATATGATTTTCAATCAATCTCAATCTTTTCTTTTTTAAAACAATTATCCATGTCGTTCTATGCCTTCTAGATGGCTTCCTCAACAAGCCATTTTATGAGAGAGAGATAGGGAGAATACAAGGGAATGGGGTGTGACACTCTAGTGGCCCCATGCCCCATTCAAATGGGCTTAATGTGGTGGGCCCCAATTAATTTTGGGCCCCCACAACCTTAAGTAAATTTCAAAATTAATAAAATGATTTTTAGAAATCCATAGGCATTTTATTTTTCTCTCTAAATCTATAAATTCCTGAAAAATCAATTTTAGTTATTCAAAATCATTTTTGATGAAATAAAATTTCCAAGCCTTTCTAAAAGTCCATATTAATATTCCAAAAATCATTTAACATAAAGTTAATCATTTTAAAATTATTTTAATGGGAATTAGATCCAACTATGTTAAGGAAATGTGAATATACTGAGCCACCCCATCTCTCTACTAGTGACCATGTGCCACACTCACTTTCTCAAACTGACCTAACAGTTCTCATGACCCACAACCCATCGCAGGAGTTCATGATTGGACTATCAAAGTCAACCAATTAGTAATGAGAACATAGTCCTAGTCTATGGATTACAGATTCCCTGCTAGGGGACAAGCCTAAGTTATACAAACTTGTGCACACTTATCCCAACTGGTACATGGGGGCTATCTCTTGCACATGTACATATCACACCCTCAATGGTGTCTGCTTCCCAGTACAACTATCATATGTACATGCTACGCGGAGGTAATTATGAGGATTTGGCCCTTGTCTCTTCAGGCCTACCAATCGCGCACAAGGGTCACGAAGTCCCTTGGCCAACCACCCTAGGTATCTTTCTGACCTCATCAAGAGCTAAACCTGCAAATCCTCTATGATTGTACTATATGCCCAAGGCAATAGGGTTTTAGAACTCAACCTGGCCTAGCTCGTCAAGCCTAGTTTGAACCTTGGCATCATTATTGCCAACTTCGGCCCCTCTAAACCATACTCCCACTGGAGTTAATTATTATACTATTATAAACTTTCATTACATGCTCTCATAAGGCCTTTAAATGGCCACAAAATCCCAACATAGGCGAGGTACTAGGCAGGCATCCAAGGTCAGCCTGCTTGTTGATCTGCCTAGGACCCCCCTAACCAGCCTAAATGCTGGGCAGACCTCTTTTTTAATCAATGCTCAGAAAATTCAGCAGGCCAACAAGATCAAAGTACGTCATCGGTCACATAATCGGGTGTGGGGTGCACAAAGTCCTAAGGGGGTGGCCCCTGGTAAAGTCTTCCTAGCTCTCTAAGTTTATTTAAGCCATTATTCTTTAGTTGTATTGAAAATTCCAAGAACACTTTGTATTCAAATCCGTAGTTTAAGCTTGTATCTAGTCACTAGCTTTTGTCAATTTAATTTGGCAGTAAAAGAAGAGCCTAGGTTGAATTTAGAGTTTTATTTCTTATTGACAGCAACGTTTAATGGCACTTGTAAGTGTAATTCAGATGTATTATTAATAAAAAAGAGAAATTCTTTTATTTTATTACCTTGAATTCCACATAGCTACTTCTTTTATTAGTATCAGAGCAGTCATATTTTACTGCCATACTCTAGGAGTTTTCTTTTATTCTTGAGTCAAGAAAGATAGCAGCTAAAATGCTTTATGGCTGAACTTATTAAATCGGGAAAATTCGACGGGAACAATTATGCAAGTTAGAAGAGAAAAATTAGTTGTGTCCTCTTTGAAGGACTCAGCTAGATGTTTACTGAGAACCATCCACCTGAGCCAAGAAGAAAGTTTATGAAAGGCAATCTATAAAGGATGCTTATGCTAGTGGGAGCGCAAAAATACCCAAGCTAAGCATCTCCTTCTCATGGCCATGGATGATATGCCCCCAAGTACGAGCCCCTGAAGACTGCAAAAGAAATCCATCAAAAGCTCGACGCTGATTATGCTACTCCTTCCCTTACTAGAGGAGCCATGGCAATGCAGCAATGTTCGGACCTAAGATGAAAAGAGAAGTTGATCGAACATATTCAAATTTAGAGCATGGATCCAAGACCTTGGGTATTGGAGATTATGTTCTTCAGTTGGAGAATGGAAAGAGTATGTCCTAAAGCAAACTCTTTATTCTCTGGACATGAGGAAGCACTTGGTTTTGGTCTCTAAAATGGCTAAGGCAGGATACTCCACAAATTTTATTGGCAATATGGTGGAAGTGAAATTAGGGAAAGAATTAGTCATGAATGTTCTTCTTATAGAAGGTTTCTTTTCAATTGCAATAAAGAACTATATTTCCTATGTCTCGTGTTATAATGATGATGATGCATTCATTTAACATATGAGATTTGGGCACATAAATCATAAGAGAATGGAGAGATTAATGGGAGAAGGACCATTGAAAAACTTCAATAGAGACTTAACCGGAGATTGTAAAGGTGTTCAAAGAAAGTTGATTAAAAAATCCTTTGCGACAGCTCAAAGAACTTCTAGCATTTTAGAAGTTGTCCATAACGATATTTGTGGACCTTTGAATGCGGACACTAAGGCCGCAAGAGGTACTTTATCACTTTCATTGATGACAACTCACGTTTTGACTATGTATACTTGTAATTGGAAAAAATCTGAAGCCCTAGATTGTTTCAAAGCATATAAAACTGAAGTAGAAACCTAAACAAACCAGAAAAGTACTTAAAACCGATTGGGGTGGAGAATATTCGTCATGGTTATTTAAAGAGTTTTGAACTCAGCATGGTATCATTCAGCAATATACTATGTTGTACATTCCTCAATAGAATGGGGAAGCCAAGAGGCGGAATAAGACCTTGATGGAAATGGTGAGAAGCACAATAGGCCATGCTAAGCTCTCCCCAGATTCTTGGGGGCAAGCAGTTTTAACAGTCGGTTATATTCTAAACTAGACTCCCACAAATTCCATCCCACTAACTCATGAGATTTTCACTGGTTGTGCTTCGTCCCTTAACCACCTAGTAGTGTGAGGATGCTCTACCCATGTCCTAATACCCTATCAAAATAGGACAAACTTAAAAACCAAGATTGTTAATTCCATCTTCATAGGATACCCACGAAAGGTAAGGGAAACTAATTTTACAACCCTAACATAGGGGCAGTCCTAGGAAGTAGGAATGCCCATTTCCTTGACAAAAGAGTTCCTTGAGGTTACATGCCACTCATAAGTAAGTTTATTTCTATGAGATAATGAATGACACAAGTCTAGGCCTAGGATCCTCAACCCCCTTGTCCTCGGAGAAGGAACCGAATTAGGAAAAGATCTGAATTCTTCACCTTCCTATAAGAATATTATACGAGAATTGAACGATAACCCTTACATGAATTTTGTTCCTACCAAGAAGCTATTACTTATCCAGAAAAGGCATAGTGGGAAGAAGTCACGCTTGATGAACTTAACTCAATCAACATAACCAAGTTGTGCTTGTGATAGTGGTCGTGTGTAAGAATTGTTTGTCATAGCTAAACAACAATTTGTGTAGCCAAAGAGCTACGATTTCACAAGAAATCAAGGCAAACTATTACCACATTCGCAACTAACCCAAGCAAGAGACATCGAGGTGGCTTATCTCCCCACAAACTATGTTCGCAAATGCTTTGACAAAAGAATTGTTGGAAAATGATTTTACGATTTTGCCAAGCATGAACATGGGATGAGCTTGAGAGGGAGTGAAAGTATGGCCCTCAAAGGCCACGTGGGAGATGTTTGGGTTTGTGGCCTTTAAAGCCCGTGAGAGTATGTAAATAAGAATTATGGTAGTTTGCACACTTCAATGGGAGTATGTGTTAGTGAATAACCTAGGATTAGGCGATCTATGGCCCTGGTCATGTCCAACACCCTTTCCCCCAAGCATAACGCACTACAATAGAGGGTATTTAGAGGGTCATCCCATGTTAAGGTTGGAGAGATGCACCCAGGGATGGTTTATTGGCAAGTGAGCTTTGTTGTTTCCTGTGTGCAGCTGCAGGCATGTGAGAGCAAGGGCGAAATCTTAACAAACATTTGCATGACATGTAAACACGACAGCTGCATAATAAGAAGCAACCTTACAAAAGAGATACATGTATATCTCCTTTGCGCAATAGTGATATATGCATGTGACTTACTCTTAAGGGGATTAACCAGTATTCTGCATTCAGGGACCATGGTTCTACTATTATTGGCAAGCTTTGACGAGCCAATATAAAACCCTCAAAGGGCATTTTAGATAATTTCTAAGATCATGGAGGGGTCAGTAGGAATACATCTAGGGCCCTTGAATATAGCCCTGACACGTAGAGCCCACAGGGGCCCACATGTCACATATAACGTGGGATGCCCCCCTTTCTCTTCACCTTGAAATTATTTTAAAATAAAAGAGTTTATTTTCGTAAGAAAGCTTAAGGAAATCTTCGAAAAATATTTTTTGTCTATATTTTGTGGGAGCAAAATAATATTTTTTAAAAAAATTATTCTACAAATCTTTGACCAAATCTTTTGACTTTGACTTCCTACAATCTTGTGAGAGATGAGGAAGTTGTAGAAGACTTGTTTTTTATTGGTCTTATCTTAGGTTGACTAGAAGTACATATGGGTCAAAGATTTAGGGGATAATCCTAGATTTTTCATAAATCATAATAGCTTATTTTTGGAATGGACGACTCAAATTTGTTTCTTTCTCACCTCAAAGATTACCTAAAATCCTATTGGTGATGACGAGTCCTAAATGGATAAATCATACCTAGTGACCGTTAGAGGCTATAAAAAGTGGGGCCTCTCCCATTCTCTACATATCAAGCTTCTAGCCTCTCGCTCTCCTCTCTTCTCCACTCCACCCTACTCTCTCTCTCTCTCTCTCTCTCTCCCCTATCTAGACCCTAATGGCTGGATGCACCACCCTAGGTAGCTAGAGGTGGCATGGTTAATAAGAGGGGCATGTGCCTCCCTATTTTGATTAAGGGATCTACAGAGGTCGATAAGGGGTCTAAGAAATCCTACTTTTCTTTATGCTCTCAAAACCTTAGACTTGAAAGGTATTGCCTAAGGAAGCTTCCTGACTAAGAAATTTCCGCATGACAATAGGATAAGAGTGCGCCATTGGTCAGGTAATCAGGTGTGGGTGTGGGTACGAAGTCTTAAGGGAGTGACCATGGGCAAAATCAAGTTAGTCATCTTGGTTCTCTACATTCATTTTAAATCATTGTTCTTCAGTTTTATTGCAATTTCCAAGCCCATTATTTGTATTGGAATTGTTAGTTTAAGCTTGCATTCAGTTCGTGGATTTTGTCATTTTGGCTATAAAAGAAAGATCCTTGACTGTAATTTCTTGTTTACAATAATGTTTTAAGAGGCATTTGGTAGTGGAATTAATATATACTAATACAAGTAAAGAGAAAAATTTGTTATCGACTCCCTTGAATTCCACATGGCCACTTCTCCAATTCATTTCACTTTGTATATTATACTTTAGGATATGATATTACATAAATACCCCATACAATATAATATATTACCTTTATACCCTTTTAGATTATAAAATCTGCTCCTACACATTAATGACAAAAACATGTAGACATATAATACAAACGAAAGTATGCATTTGGAGGAAATGGATGGAATTTTAAGGGTGTGATTTGGATCAGCTCCTTCATTGACCATTGACATACAACAAGAGAGAGAGAGGAGAGAGAGGCTGATTCAACCCTCAAACTTGAAATTTAAAATATTTTGCGGTTTGGTAGTTTCCCATTGAGGGGAGAGAGAGAATTACAAAGTTTTTAAACTTTATACCTAATGTTTATGGACAAGCTCACATAATGTTCGCAAAATCAAACTGAAACGGTTAACCGGACATGGGGCTGAGAGCGGTTTGAACAGGAACCGGACTAACCGGGGCGGTTAACCCGAATAACCGGTCAAGTGGATTTTTTTAAAATAAATGGGTCAAAAACTCCCAAAAAAAAAACAAAAATAGAAATACTTAGATTAAGTGTATAATATCTTATTACATATAATTATCTTACAAAAAAAAATTTGAAACAACTTTTTATGAATTAATATTTGAATACTATGGTCCTGTACATGAAAATATCTTATGATATTTTTTGAAGATATTTTTGTCATGTAACATCTTCTTCCAATAATTAACATATTCATTCCAAACCTTACATGAAAAACTTTCTAGTTTCTTTTGTACAAAAATCGCTCACATTAGGAATGAAAGTTTATGCACTTTTTTGCAAATAACAAAAGTAGCTTGATACTATTAAATCAAATAAAAATGCCAACTAATTAAGACAAGAAATGGAAAGGATCGCTTCCATATAGTTAGATAAAGCATAATTCACACAATACTTTTTCGATGAAGTTAAATAAGGCATACTTCACAAAAAGTACATATCAAGGTATGCAACAAAACAAAAAATTAATGTACAACTGTTCTTATATGTTATTATATGTATCTACCATATCCATATCAGTGTGTTGTGCATTGACTTTAACAAAAAACAAGAACAGTAGAACAAATAATTTGATCAAAAAATAATTTTATTAAGCGAAATAGAAAAACACTTCCCATATTTATCATAAAACATAATTTTATTAAAAAACCATAATTTTATCAAAAAATAATTTTACTAAGCAAATGGAAAACTTCCCATATTCATCATAAAACATAATTTTATTAAAAAACCATAATTTTATCAAAAAAATTAATTTTGTTAAGCAAAATAGAAAAACAGTTCCCATATTCATCAAAAAACACAATTTTTTATTAAAAAACATAATTTTATTTAAAAGATAATTTTATTAAGCAATATAGAAAAAAACTTCCCATATTGATAAAAAAACATAATTTTACTAAGCAAAATGAATTTTTTTCAAAAAAATCAATTTCTCAAAATGTAAGGGATGATTTGAAATTAAGATCACCTTTGTAAAACTCTCTCTCTCTCTCTCTCTCTCTCTGGAATCCGGCCAGATTGGGATCGGCCAGTGACCGATCCCAAGTTAGTCGGCCGATTTTTAAAAAATCGGCTGATCTTTTAAAGACTCTTTCCATAACATTCCAAAAACCTTGATAGAAAATGATAAAAAAAAGAAAAAGTAAAAGAGAATAACCAAACACATACAAGACGATGGCGTAGTAGTGTTTCATTGTACATAAGGCAACCAAAATTTTTACATGCACTTAAAAAAACAAAATGTCTCATGTCCATCACTACAAATATAACTATATCATGCACTTAAAAAAACATAATTTAAAAAACTCGAGCAACATTATCATGCACTTATCAAAAAGAAAAATCACTTTCATCAAAAAAACATTTTATCAAAAAGAATAATTTTATTAAGCAAAATAGAAAAACACTTCCCATATTCATCAAAAAACGTAATTTTATTAAAAAATCATAATTCTATTAAAAATAATTTTATTAAGCAAAATAGAAAAACACTTCCCATATGCATCAAAAAAAGTAATTTTATTAAAAAATCATATATCTATTCAAAATAATTTTATTAAGAAAAATAGAAAAACACTTCCCGTATTCATCAAAAAACATAATTTTATTAAACAAAATATTTTTTTTAGAAAAATGGATTTTTCAAAAACCCCAAAAATTAAGCAACATTTCGAGCAAGAAACAACCCTCAATGTTTGGATAATCGAACAAATAAACATACATGTATTGCAAAGGCTTCGATCATCTTTCAAACGCACCAAATCTCATCAAAACATATTCGGTATTTTTAATTTAATTGAAAAAAGGCGGAAATTTCAGATCTTGAAATTTTCATGATATGGTGCAACGAAAAAATTCATATAAAAACATTTAATCAATCATAAATAGACATACCTATTTTATTTGAGAGATCAAGCATTGATCATAAAAATCTACAACTCAATTTAATAAAAAACGACCAATAAATAGATAAAAAATCTGTGTTTTTTTATCAACTACAGGTTTTTTGAGCAGTAGCATTTCGAGCCAAAATCAACCCATAATATTTGGTTTTCTGAACAAATTGAAACATAAATCTGATGAATAATTCAATTATCTATCAAAACCACCAAATTTCTTCAAGAACCATTAGGTATTGAAGAAATTATTGAAAGAATGGCGGAAATTTTCAAAAACCTAAAAAATCCGCCATTTTGATCTAAGAAACTCTTTTTCTTTTTATGTTTCAATCCAAATTTCTTGTTTTATAGATTATAGATAGTGATTTACAGCAATAAATCACGAAAAAGGACAAAAAAAGGCACGAAAACAGATAAAAAAAGTGAAAATTTGGATTCAAGAATGCCTGCTACAAATAACGGCCTCGATTTCGAAATAACAGCTATAACGGGTTCATTACCGTTATTTCGTAAAAAACGGCCGTTATCTCGTCTAACCGGACCGGTTAACATAAAACTGGCCGGTTCACTTAAAAATTGCCAGTTTGACCTCTAACCGGCCGGGTTTGGGTCGAAAATTTTTTGCAAGTATGCCCTAGGCTACTAGTACCCCTGAACCGGCCATAACCGGAGTCGGAACCATGGCGGTTCCGATCTAACCGACCGGTTTTGCAAACAATGAGCTCCCAACAAGGTTAGGTGGTTTTGGTGGGTAAACATTAGATGGTTATAGGAAAAGAGAAAACAAATATTCAAAAAGAGAAAGGAAGAGAAATAGACGCCTTCACTTACCTTTATTCTTCCTCTTTGCTCTCTAATGCACATAATGTTTCCTCTCTCCCAATCTCAATTTTTTTTTCTTTGTTTATTTCCCAGTGTTGCTATGAAACTTACTATAGTAGTAGCGGTACACATCTATATATATTTATATTACGAGTAACCTGAATTTAAATTATGCAAGGTTACAAGATTCATCTTCTCAAAAGAATTTTCATCAGCCAACAAGGGGATAGGATGGAAGGGATAATAATGTCGAAGGTAGCTCAAGTATCAAGTCCAAGAAGATTGGATGCTATGAAAGAAAAAAGCAGGGTAGAAATAAGAAAGATGTGTAAATGCCCTGATTCGTATGGATCAATACAAGTGTCATGCTTCCAAAAAATATGGGATGCGTTGAGGCTTCCGGCCTTGCCTACGAAAGTGGGAGTGTATGTTGGATGACTAAGTTAAGGTCAGGCATGTATAGCCCGAGTCATGTACAAAATTGTTTCCCTTGGGCACAGGTGCCGCACTATCATTGAGGGTTTTCGTAGATTCATCCTTTGGTGAGATCAGAGATATATCCAGGGATAGTTTGTAGGCTGAAAGAGTTTATTAGCCTCCTACACGTACTTGTAGGCTTGTGAAAGCAAGGTCAAACCCTAAACAAACTTCCACACAGCATGTACATATGACAGTTGCATTCTAGGAAGCAATCCTCTGAAGGGATGTGTGTCCATGTGCATAGAGAGAGTCCCTTTCGCAAAATAATAATGTGTATATGACTTGCTTATAGGAGGGAATTGAAAACCACATACTAGGACAGTGGTTCCACCATTTATATGTCATCTTTGACAGGTCAATCATGAGCATATGCCCACGACAGTGAGTCATGGGTCCTTTTGGGTTGATTTGAGAAGATAGTTGTCGATCACGGTTTCTAGCACGGGTGGAGTGCCTTGCCAATCACTTTTCTTGACCCCCTGGTACCAATCCACTTTGAAAGATACTTCGAAGTGTTTTAGAATTTTTAAGAACATTAAAAATATTATTTTCAGCTTCATTTATGTTATTGTGATTTTCAAATATTTTTCAAAATCTTTTCAAATTAATTTAAGTCTTAAAACTCTAAAAGAACATAAATGATATTTTAAAGGATTATAAGGGCGAGGTGGGACCCATATGGGGGCATCAAGGGCCAAGATCCAACACGTGGGGGGCCCACATGGGCCACACGCCCCACCTAGGTGGATCGCTCCACTGAAATATTTTTGAATTTGAATTGGATGTGAGATCTAGTTCCAAGTCTAACTAAAAGGTTAAGGGGATAAAGGTTCCTAGATTTTCCTTCCTAATCATGGTAGCTCGATTTTAGAAATGGATGGCTCTGATTTATTTCTCTCTTCTTCACAGATTACTTGGAAATCCTTTGGGTAAATTGAGTCCTAATTGAGATAGGTATAATAGGGCCATCCATGCCTACATAAAGGGGGTCCCACTCTCATTCTCAGCATCTGATTTTCAGACGTCTCTCTCTATATATCTCTCTACTCCCCTCTCTAGGGTGGTGCACACCACGTTGGGAATAGATAGGGGTATGCCCATCCCCATCTTGTTAAGGGGTGCTGCCACATAGTGGCATGGCCCAAATGTTTAAAAGGTCTAAGAACCCTAGTTCTAGTAGCTCGACTTAATCCCCAATTTAGTTAGAGGGTATGGCCTAAGGTGCTTCCAGGTTCGAAGGATTCAGCAAGACCAACGGATCAAAGTACGCTATCAGTCTGGTAATCAGGTGTGGCATATGCTATGTCTTAAGGGGGTAACCCTAGGTAAAGGTCTAGCAAGTTTCCCAGTTTTTGTTTATTAGTTTTATTTTCAGTTCTTGATTCCTATTTGTGTTAGAAGTCCTCATTGTATTAGGAGTCCTATTTGGATTAGGATTCCTACTTAGACTAGGACTCCTTAGATTAGAATTCCTAATTGTATTAGAATTCATATTGTACGTTTGAATTCATAGGTTTGAATTCTTTTTTTTTAATAAAATGTTACTTTGTAGTAAAAGTTAAAGATCCTAGAGTTTAGCTGCATTGTAATGTGGCAATTGTAAGTATAAATTCAGTTATTTAATAAAGAAAAGCAAAAAAAAATTAAAATATGTTTTGGAATTCTACATAGCCACACACTTTTCAAGAAGGATTTCTAACACAAGAATTGTTACCTCTGACTGTGATAATTTGTTTCTGTCCTATTTTAGGTAAGTGTTTCGAGGAACTAGTAGAGCTGTAGATTGCTAAACATGCTTAAGAAAAGATTACAAAGGACATAACAAGTGTTAAAAATTCATATTAAAAATCCATAAACAACAGAACTTAAGGAATTTTGATGAGCATAAATAATAGCAGACATATAAATTGTCCCTCGCAATTAGGAAAATAAATAGAAGAAGAGAGAATATGAATGTCTTTAACAGAAAAAGTTAGGAAGGCAGAGCATGAGAGAGATATTAGTAGGCAACCATAATTGACTTAAAAGGAAAAGGGACAGGAGTTGCATATAAAGAAAGATAAAAGAGAAAAAGGCAGAGCAAAACAACATAGAAGAGAAGAAGACCCTACCTGTCCATCACAGACATGACATACATAAACTGTAAAGCAGCACCAATAGCAAATGCTATAGCCCAGAAAATCTGCTTGTCCCAGAAACACAATGCACTTATGACAGCAAGGTAAGTTGTCAAGATGTGCACTGAAATCTTCATCATTTGATTTGCACGAGTTCCTAGTAGTGACAACCAAGCCCATCCCAACGAAGTACCAATACCAGCTGCTAAAGCATAAAAAGGCCAATATGTCTCTGTCTGTCCTGCTTCATTCTCAATAATCTTGTATGTGTATCGGTCGATTTTGAATCTATCCAACTTCTTGAATCGATTTAGTCCAAGTACTGCAAGGACAAATCCCAACACAGCCAAGTGTATAACAAAGATACCCAACCAGAAAACATCCCTCCAATGTCTAGAAGGCTCTGAAATTCTTCCAAGAGAAGGTGTGATGCTTCCATCATTGCTTTGGCTTAGTTGACCATCCTGGAGCATAAAGTAATGTATGCATTAGGACAAAATCATTTGCATGGCCCTCTTTCCATCACCTATAGACTGAGAAATATCCCACGATCTTCTGGAGGTAAACTACCTTGGAGACTATTTTTAGCCCCTAAGAACCAAATAAAATCTGCAAAGATAATTCCAATTTCTAAAAGCTTGGACTAAAAAAAACAAAGAGTAGACTGCATTACTATATTCCATGCTTTGTTCAGTTAGACCACAAATCTGTAGCATAGTTAATAGGAACGGAAGCGACAAGAGCTCTAGGATCGGTATCGGATGCGCGAGGTGAGGTAGGCTCTCAGATTTGTGGTTGGGAGAACAAGGTCCGAAAAATGTTCAGGTATAGGGATCGAGATCCCTGACTATTAGGGAGCAATCCATATCTGCAAAAGACTGAATTCATTACTGAATGGGATCGCAAATCGCTATGTTTAGGATCGAGGTTCCCAAAGTTCATTTATCTACTTATTGTAATTAGGGAGAGAATTCCATTAAACAACAAGAAAAAAGAGAAGACACTGCCATATATAATTCCCAATAGCTCTCCTCCATCAGGGATTGCTAAGGGATCAATGACATAAATACAAGAGAGACCTCGCATTTTCCAAGTATACATGTTATTCCATCACCCATAAGGCAACCTATGAGCGGCTCGATTTGGTTGACTAACACACAAGTGATAGTACTTTGGAAGGTGGACAGGACCCAATGAACTAGCCCAAAGGAAGTTAAACGTATTGATCACAACCTCCTTCCTCACTAGAACCACAACACAACTAAATTTTGAATCGCCATCCAACTACTTCCTTCTCTCTCCTTGCACACTCTTGCTGCTTTCTTTGAGACTAGACGCAAGTCACAATTCACAAGGCGTGTAAAGCTGCGAATTGCAAAATATGTAAAAAATCATAGCATTCGAAAAGTTGATAGGTCATAAAAATTTGGAGATCCATACTACATTATATAAGAACCAAAAAACGTGCTGGTGAAACTCGACCCCAAAGTAGACGACACTCGATTTCAAGTTGGTGGAATCGTGGTTCCGCTTGATCATGGAACCTTGATTTTGGGCATAGGATCCCATTGCATGGGATAGAGTTTCTTGATTTCCCGTATCAAGATCGCAAATATATCAAGAATTGCCCAAAATCGAGATCCCATGTCTTCGAGCGGGGGATCAAGCTTCTGGAGTGGAAGCAACCCCCACCTTAGAAGATCCTGGTAACAAAGATCTATAGCGTCTTTCATAAAAGCCATGCAAACACAAATTAGCAAACTAGTAAAAAAGGTCGTCTTGCATTTTTAGAACTTAAAAGTTAAAAGATAACATTAGTGTAAGAATGAACATACTATGTAAGTTAAATATTCAAGATAGAATGTTAAGAAACCCTTAGCTATAATTAGGGAATTTGCATGGGTAGTTAAACAATTACCAATTTGAATAAATTTCAAATTTCAAATAAGATTTAGGAGTTATACAATTTGGGTTAGTTTCTTAATTTGTATAGATTTGTTATTAATTTAAATTGGTACTATTGGAAGTCTTTATCTCCTTTAGCTAGGTTAGGATACAAGTCCCAAGTTCGATAAGTAGTTGGTAGTTGGGAAAGTGGTCAATGCATAAATGAAAGTTTGAATACTGAAAGGATAAAGAACCATTTTCCTTTAATTTTGTGTGTGTTGCACAAGGAGGAAGATCCCCTCCAAAGAGGATCAAACTTTGGCACTATTGTATTCATTTGGGTTGCTGAGTATGCTCTTTCCTAGTGGGATCTTATCATTTAGTATCAGAGCATCAAGCTTGGGTACACCCAAAGAAGGCCAGAAGACTCAAAACATGCATGGATGGAAGAAAACATGAATAAGCTAGAAGGCAAAGTGCAGCAACACTCAAGGCTGCTGCAGAGGATACGTGAGACCATCGCAGCTATGAACCTTCATTACGAGCTGCTAGCATCTTCAATGCCAAAAGATGTTGCAAATCAGTCAGTCAACTGGAGCAGGATGATTAAGATAGATGCGTCAAATGGAGGGATGTTTCCCAATGGTGACGGTGAAATTCCGATCCAAGTCTGATGCACCCATTTAGATTTTCCAAAGCTTAGTGATGATGATACAACCAGGTAGATATATCGTGCGTAGCAATTCTTCAAATTCCAGAATATGCCAGAGGAACAAAATGTTCTCTTGGCATCCCTCCACATGGAAGGAGATGTAGTTCAATGGTACCAGTGGTATGAAAAGACGCAAACAACTCTAACATGGGCAAATTGGTTAAAGCTCTCCATCTCTACAGCGATCCCACAAAAAATACATAGATTTCGATGTAGTGCTCTCTAAATTCAAACAAACAAGAACAGATCAGTAATATCAAACCCATTTTGAACAATGGGAATTGGGTGGACAAATGGCCCGAAAAGGTTTGGTCGACTGCATTATCAGAGATCTAAAGGAAGTAATAACATCCAATTATAGATATTCGAGCCCACAATCTTGATAGAAATGATTGGCCTCGCACAGATGCAAGAAGAAAAACTATAACGACTTAGCCTCAAATGCAAAAACCAATTTAATTGGCAAAAGGATATCCCACCTTTGCCGACAACCTCTAAGGCAGGACCTGCAATTAAGAAATTCACTTGGATCGACATGAAGGAGAGTAGCGACGAGTGCCTCTAGTATAATTACGACAAAACGTTCACGCACGTCCATAGGTGTAAGTATCAATAGCTATTTATGCTGGATGGCAATGTAGATTAGGTATCAATAGCTATTTATGCTGGATGGCAATGTAGATTAGGGGGTAGATGATCCGGCGAGGTAAGGGGTGAGCACTTTCTAGACTTCCAACCTTGAGTACAAGGTTGATTTGAAGGAGGGTGTTAGGGAACCCGTAGCTATAACTAAGGGATTAGAATGGGTTGTTAGATAGTTACCTATTTGAATTTTGAATATTTCAAATAAGATTTAGGAGTTATTTGGTTTCGGCAACTTGAATAGATTAGTTATTAGTTTGAAGTTGAATTACTTGTTGGTATGTGGGAAAGTGCTGAATGTATAAATAGGAGTTCGAATAATGAAAGGATAGAGAACCATTTTCCTTTAATTTCGTACTTGGAGCACAAGGAAGAAGAAAGAGGATCAAAGTTTGGCATTATTGTGTTCATTTGGGTTGTTGAGTATAGTCATGCCTAGTGGGATCCTATCACAAAAATCAACACAACTGCTTACATATTGAAAGAAATATTTTCCTTTTTTTTGTTAGTTAACTGGAAACAATATACATCTTCAAGTCGGGTTAACTTTAGCTTAAAGGGTCTTCAAAAATAAGAAACAGAAAACAATTATAACAATCTTACATTAGTTTTAGAAACCTCCAGATATAAACTCAAATGGCCAACAACTTATTCAACCTAATGAATGCTCAATTGAGATTCATTAAGAATGGTTTAAAGATGATCAGTTCAAGAAACAGATAGAATTCTGAGTCAAATTTACTGCTTTTAGAGTCATATATTGTTGGAATCATGGCCTTTCAAGGCCTTGACCCACCACTCTATGTTGGTTCTTGGTCAAAAAGCGAGTGAACAAGAACTTTGTGTCTCACCAGATCGTTGCAAACTGGGATCTTAAGAGTTATAAAAACCCAAATCAGGAGGATTGAATGCTTAGGGGACTTTTAGACCGAGAGGTTTGAGGGTCTCCTCTAGTCACGGTCGGCAAAAGCATACCTCAGGATTGTGTGAGCTACGACATGAGCATTTACGAGGATTTGAGACTGTCTATAGCTTGAGAGCTATTCTGAGAATGAGACCTCTGTGAAAAAACGAGGCCATGAGAGGATATAAGCCAAAACCCTTGAGCTCAAGTCTTCTTAAACTATGTGGATATACAGCTGCAAATAGGAAGGCACTCTTTCAAGGTATGATCCACTTGAAAGAGTTATGCACATAGGCTAAGAGAGAGAACACCCACAACCGCAAGAGTGTGTGTCCTTGGGGGTGCACCTACAATCCACTATAATTTCGAAGTCCAGCCAACTATCGAGTTGACTTTGATAAGCCAAGTATGGGCCCCTGCTAAAGTCAGTGGGGCATGGGTCTTGTTGGGTTAATTTGCTAAAATGAATCAAGATTGCAGATCTAACCAAGTGGAGTGCCCTAGTCTGAATTCCATCTCCTAAAGGATCCTAATTTTCCTTAAGTACATTTTTCTGTGATGCCAAATTGTCCTAAAATGCTAGAGAATAATTAAAATTGATTTTTGAGAATGATGAGAAAATAGAATTTTTAAAATTTGTCTGGGCTTCACGATAATTGAGGACAGCCACACGTGGTGCACGAGTGACCAATGGCGAGTGACCAATTGATGCCATGTGGCTACCACATCACCACATATTACTGACGTGTGGGTGATGTGAACAGCCTAGATTGGCATGTGCCTTGGTTGATGTTTGGCATATTGATGATATGTCTGGTTTGTGTGTTATGGTTTTGATGTGAATTTTTGCACGTGTAGTGCCATGTAGATTTTTTCTATGATTTATGGAGCTTTGTCAAATTGAAATCAAGGTTTTCTAACTCCGTTTTATGTGTGTGATTTCTATTGGACAAATATGTGTACACATGAGTCTTATGACACACATGTGTCTTAGGACAACATATGTGTGCGTTATGACACATATATGAAGCTTGCCAACTAAGAGAGAGAATCATAAGGATTGAAATTTGAATTTCATAAAGTAGGAGAGAAAAGAAAAGAGAGGTGTGATGCCACACCTAGGGCTATGTCTCTCTCACACTTCTTGTACATTGATCATGTAGATCAGTGGTGGAGATTTGGTATAAATGTCTGTTCGAATTGAATTTCAATTTATATGTTATAATGGGAAATTTGGAGAAGAATTAGGATTAGAGGGGATACGGGTGTGGCAAACTCACATCCACACATATGATAGCCATTGTGTGAGATGAAGGGCAAGGAATTTGGCTCCTTCTCACCCCTTGAATGCTATTTATCTATGGTCCAAGTTCAGAGAGAAACCCTTGAGGAAAAGAGAGAGGCACACCCCCATGGTTTAGTATGAGAATGCTATGGTGCGCAGTAGTTTCTAGTCTTCTTTTGGGCTAGTAGCATCAAGGTTTTCATCATCTTCAACCTCCTCCTCTTGCTGTAAATGCATCATAGTAGCAAGGTAATTCATCCCTCTTGCTTATTTTATGTTGATTTTCCTAGAGTATTTCATGCCCAATTGAATAGCCCATATATGCCTTCATCATCATACATCTTTGGCATAGTTTCAAGTTAGTTACCTTGAGTTATTTTGGATGATATTTTCTGAGATTTCCCATAGTATAATGGCAAGCTAAAGCCCCTCTTAGTGAGTTTAGAAGTTCATTTTTAGTAGCCCTATCTATGCCAAAATATCCCCATCCATATGCTTGATTTGACACACCATAGTCCCACCATTGTCATTGACGTGCTATCCCATTCTATCCCACACAATGATATCATAAGCCCCCTTTGTCTTGTATTTTGGTCTGAGTATTTTAAATATTGTTTAATCTTTCATGATGCATGAATTTTGTGTTGTAGTCTCATTCTCCAAATTGTTTTCTTGAGTGGGACCTGTCTTGGGACCAACTTGAAGTCATGTATGTGAGTTTTGAGTGTATATAAATTGTATTGAGAGCTCAAATTTTGGACTATGTTGCTGTAATTTGATTTCAAGGCATTGTGTTCAAGTGTTGTGATTATTTTAAGCGAGAAAACATCTTCCAGATAGATATTAGCTAATTATGCCACTTCTGTTCTATTTTGATTTTCATAGTGACTGCCTCTTTTCAATTTCGGTATATTTGGAAATGGCAAACCTGTATTGTGGGAACTAAACATGTATCCATTACATTCCCACACTTGCTCTTGCCAATCATCAGATAACCAAAAGGGAGAAAGAGAAACCCTTCTACTTTCTGTTTCAGATTTAATCACCAAGCGAAGAATGGAAAAAATAAAAATAAATAAATAAATAAATATATATATATATATATATATATATATATATATATATATATGTNNNACATAGACATCGACACTACGTAGTTACGCTAGTAAGTTAACGTACGT